>JARWLC010000019.1:4160000-4287500 GCA_033318265.1 Phyllotis vaccarum
GCGCTACTACCTGTTTACTACCAAACATGGCATTTGCCCAGCTGCACAACTTACTTTATTCTCCTCTTCCGTAAAATAGAAACATCTGTGCATATCCTTTTCTTTCCTAGAAATAACTCACCTGGATTCTAGAAGACTTGGGAGAGTCCCAAGTGAGTAAATGTAGTGTCTTAATTCATAACCTCCTCCATTTGATGAAACTCCAATCCTAAATTCTGGAAAAGATTGTGAAAGTCATTTCATCTGTCACTATCTGCTTAGTACTGATGAATCGAGTATCTCTCTTCTTTTTGTATGTCTGCAATAAAATACACTTTATAACTGAATTTGGCTATGTACATACATGGCTCACAACATTGGAGAATTACTTTGACCAATATACACATTTCAGTCTTTTTCTTACATTTTAAGGATAAGTGGAAACAAATTTTCCTCAATTTAAATTATACACCTGTAAAGACCAGAATCAGATCTTCAGTCTTATTTCTCGAGTCTCTCCTTTTATATCTTACTCTAGTTAGTTGGATGACCTTGGAGAAGTTAAACAAGCCCTTCAAGACTCCATTTGCAGATTTCAAAGATGGGCTAGGGATAGAATCTATTCATAGGATTGCTGAGAAGATCAAATGTTAAGATATTAATTACAAAAGTACATATAATACTTCTGGATAGCTGTATTGAGATAGATGGACAGTGGCTGTGTGATCAGTTCTAGCCCCTTGATGTGAGAAGTGGCCTCTCATATTTTATAGATTTCTCCAGTTTTTAAATTGCATTCATATCCACTGTCCTTTTCAACAAAGTATGTAGGATAGATAGACTTACCAGTCACACTGCCTCCCTGCCTTCATGATGTGAGTGCGTGTTTCTTTGGGTTTTACTTCAGGATATTATTTATTCCAAGCTAAGTTTGTATGCCCTCAGTCAGGGTTGAATTATTTGGCCTTCTTGTCTTGTCATCTCACTGCTGATTTGCTTTATTTTTGTATTCACTTCCAGAGCTTCCATCACTGTGTTTCTCATGACCAACATAAATGAGCAATGCTCTGGTGAGTCAGGAGCATTGCTCATTTGTTCTATATGTCCTCAATGAATGAAAAGTAGAAATTGACTTGACATAGTATAGGTGACTAGTTTCAAATATGGGGTTCATGAAGGGGAATATATGCAAGTGTCTTTGATGGTGGAAAGGTTGGAAATCACTTGATTACATGATTTCAAAGCTGTAGATGTATAGTCCTTGAGGAGTTATTCTGAGCAGTGTGGTAATTGCTACTGTGCAGATATTCATATAACAAGTTCTTACACTGAGTAAAGCTTCTAATAAAGGTGGCCTTAGGAATGTGACATAAAGGATGGTTGGGGATAGGAGTCAGGTAGTACCTTGGGGGCAGCATTTGCTATCATTACTTACTGTTTGATAGTGACATGTCTCACTGTATCTTTGTGACTTCTAGAAAGGCCGTATCTGTCATAATTGTGATATGGCCTTAGACCAGTAGCTTTTCTAAGAAAAAAATCACTGCTTTTCTTAGCTGGATTTCGTGGTCAGTAACATTACAGGTATTTTTGAAAATACAAAGAAATCTTTCAGATTTGTTTTTTTTTCTTCAAGTTTGCCAGATATGAAAATTAAAAAAGTGGCTTATTAATAAATGCTCTTAGGTTTGGGAATATAATTCAGAGGTAGAGTGCTTGCTTAGCATGTACAAGGTCTTTAGTTCAATTCCCAGAAAAACACACACACACACACACACACACACACACACACACACACACCCTGAGGGAAAAAAAACACGGATAAACTTACTGATTCAAGATTATGAATTAATATAATTTTTTTTATCTTGTACTGTCACATACTCCTCTTATTCCTTTGATAAGCATAGTTTCATAGAAAAGGTTATTTGGAAAGTTTCAGATCTGTGCATTAGTTTTGAATTTCTTTTATTTGCTCCTGGTGCTACATATTAATAGTTTCAATTTTAATAAGCATAAAGTTAGCATATTTTATATTTTTGTTATGTTTGTGTATGCATGTCTACACTTGTATTCAGGTTTGTGTGTGTGTGTGTGTGTGTGTGTGTGTGTGTGTGTGTGTATGTGTGTGTTTGTAGGCCAGAGATGAACCTTAATGTCTTTTCTCAGATGTGTCAGCTTTAAGTTTTGAGATAGGATCTCTCACTAGCCTTGGACTTGCTCAGTTATCTGGGGATGGCTAGCCAGAGAGCTCCAGGGATCTGACTGCTTGTCTCTCCAGTTTAGGGATTACAAGTGCGCACCACCATGCCAAGCTTTTGATATGTCTTCTAGAAGTTGAACTCAGGTCTTCATGCTTGATGTATGGCAAGAACTTTACCAACTGAGCCATTTTCCTAGACTCTTTGTAACTGCATTGCAGAGTAGCATGAAAGTAAATTCTTCCTTAGAGTAAAGAAATAGGAATTATTATATAACAGTAATTATCAGAGATTGTGGTAGAAAGCAGCGGCAGCAAAAATCTCTTCCCACTCTCAGAATACTCAAAATGCTGCTGAATTTATTCTTGTTAGTTTTGTAATCTGGAAATTCATGTTTTCTAGGTTCTTAAAGGCCTTTTCTAGGAGCGGCACGTTTCTTGTCTTGTTTTGATCTGGAGTTTTTTTTTTTTTTTTTTTTTCAGTGTTTAACAACTCATTTTTCCCCCCAAATTATACATGCTTACTGAGATCTTGCAACTTAGGTGGTTGTGACATGATGACTGACTGAGAAAGGACTGGTGGTCACACAGGCTGCAGAAGCAGTGGCCCTGACTTCCAATGCCCTTTACCTGCTGCTGTCTTTGCTACTCCTTTGGCTGCTGACTGCTTGCATTGTTTATTAACAGCACCATGAAAAAAGTGATGGCGTGTTCTGAAGCTGAGCCGAGGGTGGGAGGGATGTGAAACCCATAGAGGACAGTTTTAATACATCCTAAGTTCAAAGAAACAACAACTCTAACAAAAAGAAAATAAAATAAGGTGGAAGCTGAAGAGAGTTTAAGTAATTCAGAGGACAGTGCATTAGCTAATTGAGTCCCAGAAATGACTATTTATAATTTTACTCTTGAGTTGGAAAACCCATATGCTGAAGGAAAATTTGCCTACAGAAATTTCTTAGATATAGTCCTTTCTCTTATACACATGTATGTATGTATGTATGTATGTATGTATGTATGTATGTATGTATGTATGTATGAATGAATGTATTCTTTTGGGACAGGATCTTTCTACATAGTCTGGGTTGTCCTGGAACTCATTATGTTGATCAGGCTGGCCTCGAACTCATAGAGAGATCCACCTGCTTCTGCTCCCATGTGTTGGGATTAAAGGCATGTGTCACCACACCTGATTCCAGTTCTTTCTCACTATTAAAATTTTTGATGAGAGTAGATATATTGAGATTTAAAAATAATTTTAATCTTTGCTTTCCTAAACTTACATAACTTTATAGTTAATTTATAATTTCATTGTTATACCAAGAGCCTTGTTCTGTACTCAGCAAGCACTCTACTACAATATTCAAAGACATTACTAACAGACATTATCAGCTTTTCTGAAGTTAGAACCTTTCAAGTTTTATAGACAGTAGTCCCACAGGGTGCTTTGAGCTGTACATTTGTATAGGTTTATGTGGCTTATGAAATGTTTATTATATAAAATGTTTCATATTTTAAATTTTGTGGTATTTTGTAATAGGCTTGTTTTCTTCAGTGTGTCCGTATCTCTCTCTCTCTCTCTCTCTGTGTGTATGTGTGTGTACATGCATGTATATAAACCAGATTAAAATGATATGCGTAAACTTGAGAACTCAAATTCTTATCTGTGATGTGATAAGAGAGGAATGAAAAATAGTTGTTTTAATTATGACATTTTTCAAATCACTGTCCATACTGAGCATTGTGTAAGCTGTGAAATTTGTCTTATGTTGTCATCAAAGCCAAGTAGACAGGCCATCAGTACTATCAGATGTATGAACTCATCTTCCTATTCTATATTAGGGCTGCTTTGCATTTTAGCTTCACTTTTTTTTTTGTCCATATCTTATTCTTTTTTCTCTTTGATGAGGACATAAGCTAGTCCCTGTAATTAAATACCAATAATAATAGGACATTTGTGTCAATGTCTTTTATATTTTAAGAAGCTGAAATAATATATGTTAATTTTGCTAGATAATTAAAAATTAAGTATGATTTTATTAAATGTAGTAAGAATTCTATGTAGTAAGAATTAAGTTATATGGTCATCTGAAAATTTCCCAGATAGAGCCTCTGTTGAGCTAAGACTATTGCTGATGCATCTTAAAATACCCTTGATAGCTGATAGAATGTTCATTCAGTGTAAAATCATGGGAGCACCATAGCTGGTAGCCATACTTCCTAGTTGGAATAAGCAGAGGAGAGACTTGATGCAGTTTAGGTCAGAGAGACAGAACTTAGGATGTTCAAGGAGAGATGGAACCGAGACCCAAGATTGTGTAGGAATCTAAGCACAACTAGAGGATCCAACCAGACAGTGGTAAGGTTCAGGAGAACTTCTGACAGAATCATGCAGAGAGCCTGTTCCCTAGTACATGTACGTATGTATTTGAAATTGTAGAATGTCATGTTGTGGTGATGTATGCTACAAAATATTCCCATATGGATATTCAAAGAAAGCTATCGATGGAGTAAATAGTCTAAGATTAACTGTGGTTTCTCATACTCTAACCTAGGACATGTTTTGCTATTTGTAAGTCTTGGCTGCATACAGTGATGAAGTGATTCAGCATCTGGTTCTAGGCTTCTTTTACTCTGTTGTGTGCCTTTAAGGCTGTCATACTTAAGTAGCGATTCTGCAGAAGGAAAGCAAGTGTATGCAGGGGAAGAATTATGTCACCAATTATACTTTCTAATTGTGATATTATTTTTTAAACATTATTATTTTAAGTTTGACTGCTAAATCATCATATTCCAATTGATTATTAATTTTTTTTTGCCAGGGGCAATGAAAGTATAGCATTTTAGTATTTTAATAAACAGACTCAACATTTGTCATACTCTTTGAACATCATTAAAAAGGTTAGAATATTCCATTGCCAACTTTAAAACTGCAAACAGATGAGAATTTTTCAAGGTAATAATCATAGAATTTTGGTGACCAAAGGACACAGTAAGTCTGTTTTCAAATCAATGTGTAAATGCTACTTATTTACTTGGTGGATGAAATATGATCTTTACTTTGAAGAGACATTGTATGTATGTTTCTAATTACCTACCTGAATATCTTTCTGTCTACCTTATCATCAATTTATCTATTATCTATCACACTTATCTATGTAATTGTCTATCTCAATATCTATGTACCTACCTACCTACCTACCTACCTATCTATCCATCCATCCATCCATCCATCCATCCATCCATCCATCCATCCCTCTCTCTATCTATCTATCTATCTATCTATCTATCTATCTATCTATCTATCTATCTATCTATCTATCTATCTATTATCTATCATATCTCTCTTTCCCTGACTTATATACCTACTGATACACATAGCTTTTCATTATTACAGGAAAGTTTAGCACATTCAGTTGTTACAATGAGGTTTCTTGCCCTGTCCAGCCAGAGTTCCAGGCCCACAGACCTGCAATCCCAGACCGCCTAGCTGCCCATTGCTGCTTAGGCCCCCCAAAATGAGTCAGATGTTTATGTTAATTCCATGCTGTTTGGCCTATTGCTCAGGCATATTGCTAGCTAGCTATTTCATCTTACCTCAACCCATTTTCATTAACCCGTCCTGCCACATGGCCTGTGGCTCTCCTGTGTTCCATACATGTTTCTCGTTTGGGTGTCTGGCTTGATCTGTCTCTGACTCCGCCCTTCTTTTCCTACCTATTCTGATTCCCCACCTACTTCTTCTATGGTGCTCACCAAGGGCCAAAACAGCTCCTTTATTTAAAGACTGGTAATCACAGCATACAGAAAGACATTCCCACATCATTCAGTAATGTCGGGCCTTTTGTTTTTGTCCCTTTTCCTTAAGTCTGGGAACTTTGCTGTGAGATTATCAGGTGAACCTGTGGCCACTGAGAATGATTCTCCCTCGTGCTTTCCATTCTCTTTAAGAGACATTTTGGAGATTTTCACAGATTTGTTTTAAGAGTAGATATTACGTTATGATACTTCAGAATTGGTGGCAGTTGTTTGGTTCTGAACAATGCAGTTAGTGGGCCCGTGGTGCTGTTTATAATCACATCCTTTCTTCCTTATTTCAGCCAGGATAACCACTTTACCAGTGGTTACATTTCCCTGATTATCTCTGAAAACTACTTTTATTAAAAGCAAAACTTAAGGCTAAGATCGTATCTTGTTGCATGTTTGAGTGCTTCATTCAGAAGTAGCACTTCAGCCATGCTTTCTATGAGCCTGTCAGTCTCGTTTGTGACAGACCTGCTTCACAACCCCAAAGCACGTAGTTCCCACTGCATTCTGGGTGGATGGCTTCTCCAGAGTGGTGTATTAAGCAGCTGTAATTATCTTGCTGCTCTATGACTTGCTGTGGGGTTTGTAGCCTTCACAGCAGCAGCAAAAGTGAACACATAGCTTGTTTCACCGAGGAACTCAGAAAAGATCTCCAAGTTTCTGATGTGTTGATAAAAATGTGTAAAATGCTGGATTGAATTCTTGTAATATTTTTAAAGACATTGTTGGAAAGAACTGCAACAATTTAAATTACATCTATGTACTTAGTTTTTAAGTATCCTGCAGATTGGAAAGTCTTTATATTCTCATTATTTAGCATCTCAAAATATATGAGGGCCAGGTACAGCGTCAGTGCCGAAGGACAGAAGTCTGTATCTCCAGCTGTCTTTTTGACAATGAGAAGAACCCTGGCTAGTTTCAGCCAGATCTTCTTGGCTCCTCATTCATCCTGAAATGTGCCGTGAGAGAGCCGTGACTTGCAGTGATACAGCTTGTCATTCAGGCTACGGCATTAGGACTTTCCACCTATTTGTACTGTTAGAAAGGACTTTTAAACTACCTGGGTACTCATTCAGGCTTAATTTAATAAAACACTAGATATTAATATCTAAAATTAAGCTCCATTTTTTTATTCAGAATATTTCTTATATTGGTTATGAAGCATTGATGACTGATATAAAGACCAGTGTGTCATTTAGCATTTAAATTTAAATAAAGAGTCATTTTCTGTTTTTGAAATAAGTATATAGGCCCTATTTTTTTTTTTTTTTACATCATATTTATCTAGGATTGTATCTCCATTTAGGAGACCACTAGGATGGAGAAGTAGGTGAGAATGACAGGGAAAGTGAGGTGACTAAGGAGGAAATGAGGGGACCTTGAGGTTTTTTCCTTGGGATAGCATCCCTGAGGAGAACACAGCTGCCTCTGGAAAGGCAGGATAGCAGCAGGAAGTACAGTTGCTGATTCACCTGTGATGGGGTTCAGGAAGAAGCAATATGGCATTGGGGGGGGGCTTTTACATAAGAGAGGAGGCAAATAGATACCTTTTGTTTCATATGGCAACTAATTTTAGCCTTTTTATGTGAAGAGACAAGGGAGGCTTTGGGATTTTAGTTAAGTGCTTTTGGGGTGGGTTGCTAAGTTAGAGTCAGTCCTGTGAACCTCTGTGGATCTTTGTTTCTTCTATTCTCAGCCCACCTCCATCTGGATATAGTCAGAGTAGACGTTAGGAAAGGTGAGGAAGGGAATCCAGGGATGGCTGCTTGGCAAACATCGTCACCAGCATTTCCTCCTTGTCTCCTAACTCAATGATATACTTTCTAGGTGGTTTAACACCATAACAAAAACACACTTGGGAGTTCAGCTCAGCAAACAAACTTCAGGTAATGTTTGCTATATCATTTCTCTCAAGAGAATAAATTCTTTCATTATCAGACTGGGAAGTAAGTGATGATCTCATGGGAGGTTTCCTCCCTCCTGGGACAGTACCACTTCTTTATGTAAAGCATTTAGTGCGGTTACCTGTTCTGCATACACTAGTCTTAGACTACCATGTCCACATTGCCTTCTGAAGCACTACATGCTAGGAATTGAGTGGGCTCATGAACAAATATAGTAGAACTCTACTCCAGTCAGCTTCTGACAGAATGCATTTTTGTGATGTGCTTTCTAGCCCAGTATCTAGGGAGTATCTCAGAAAGGGAGACTTAGCATGTGAAGGCTTGGGTCTGTGAAGGAGCTTGGGCTGCATGAGATAGGAAGAGTGTTGGGATACAGCCATCAATTTATTGCATGAGCTTGGCTAGGCAGGCAGCAGTGGCCAGTGCCAGGCTCTTTGAGCATGGCTCTTTCACCAAGAGAGCTGGCCGTCTTTGGAGTGTGAAATCGGCTCTCAAGAGGAGAAGGATACATGACCTCTAGGAACAGAAAACTACTATTTTCACGAAAAGTTTACTTTGCTCCACTAGTTTTTCTTTTTTGAACTTATTTCAACACACTTCAGTCTTTTTGATTTTTCTGTTCAAGACCTACTTATTGCCGTGGCTGCAGTATTGAGTAATGGAGTGAATTAATATCATCAAGGCCACGCACCATACATGCGTACTGCAGGGTCCTTTCATAGAACAGAGGTGATAATAGTGCTTGATTCATAGTTCCTGGGAACTTTGAATGAACAGATATACTTGAAGAAACAGATATAATAAGAGTTGTAAGTTCTCATTATACATTTGTTATTTCTTATCATTAAATGTTCAAGATTACGGTGGAAGTAGATATTATCTTTGTTTTATATAAAAATAAAGTTGAAGAGGAAAAATGGCCCACGATCAAGAAGCCATTGAATAGCAAATTCATGGTAGGCATAGATGTCCTAGCTTGAGATCTTTGTGGCATGCTTGCTTCTAACAAAGCTGTTCTAAAAGGCAAATGAGTCAAGAGATCCCCACACGCCCAATCATGAGCCACGGTGATTAAGCAAACAGGTGAGATAATCAGGGTACTTAGAAGCTGTGTGTTGTGGAATCTCAGTGGTGTGGTCATTCAAGTAATCTTCCCTGAATGACCTGGTATTGACTGCAACGCTCACTTTCGGAGCTGCAATCTCAGCTTTATGGGGTTTCTATGCTTGGACTTTATATCAGTTACTATGGAGTCTTTACAAAGCAAGGCCATGGTTCCTATATGCACTAGTTGAGCTAATATGTCAGCGTCACTTTCACATGCAGAAATCTCAGATTACTTTTCCTTTGGACCCTTTGGATGGCTCCTTTCAATTGATGGTCTCTTGTGTATATTTTTTTTTAGGATTCTGTTCCTGCTAAGCCATTCCTTGAGGGTTGTTGTTGTCTCTGACATTTATTGTGTTCAGTGGTAGAACTTTGCTGGTTTAGACAGAAACACTTGACTCCCTTTGCTTTTGGTGTCTCCACATCTCTCATTATGTGCCTTAATGTCTTTCTAAGTGGATACACTTCTTTCTGTGTCTATTAGCTAGGTCCAAGGTTGATTTGGTCAGTTATCTGTCTCTCAGTTGGTGTTTTATTACATTCAGAGTGACATATAACCTTTAAGCATTACTGGGTCTATTTAAATTTCTTTATATATAGACATTTAAGTGCCTTTTAAGAACAGTAATAATTTCAACTTGAAGGCTATTGTGTAGATGTCAACTATAGAGTGAGGTAACAAAAATACTGAAGCTTTGAATCTCCTCTGACCCTAAGGCTTAAAATATTCTTTTTGAGTCTATTACATTCAGTGCAAGATGATGTAGAAAACCAGTTCTTAGTGAAATGTTCTGGAGTCTAGAGCTCGTGGAGGCACATTTTTTATTTCTGACCTGTACAGTGCTGGAGAGTTAGCTTGGGGTTAAGGAAATTTAGCAGTATGAACATTGGCAGTCTCCTCAGAGTTCCATCTCTTTATCTTCGAAATTATACTTTCATCTTAGGGATGTTTTAAGACACAAAAGGAGTAAATATTGGTACTTAAGACAGACCATGGTACATATTAACTATCATGAAAGTGGATGCCTAGAAAAGAGCAATCTGGCTCAAAACGAAAGAATACTGTATTCAACATACTTCATTGAAGGGGTACAAATGAACGCCACTAGGTATATTGCAAAAGCATCCTACATTCTACCATACAGATCCATAGGGCCTTTGAGAGAAACCTAACTGTTCTATAGCAATGCATACTTTGCGAATCAGTTCAACCACAAACCAATAAACCCGTTGGAGCTAAAATTCTTTTATTGCAAAGTCAGCCTCATTCCCTTTCAGTGTTCATAATTTGTGTGGAGGAGCTGATACAGGTACTCAGTGAGGCTGGGTGTGAGATTTCTTGGGCTCAGACCTGTAACCTAATTGGCAAGAATAGTAGCTCAGGAGCCTTCAGGAGATAACAGCTACCCACTGAGCTTTAGTGCACTTAGCTTGGACCTTGAAGCTTACTCCCAGGGGGCCCAGATGCAGACTGGCCCCACTAACTGTACCTTGCTTCCTAGGACCAGAAGGCTTGAGTGGAGGTGTCTGGCTGAGATTGGGTTGTAGTACTGGTAACCCTCTATTTCTCTTAAGCTTTTTAATGACATGGATTCTAGGTGGCCCCTTTCCCCAGATGGTATCCCTCCAGAGGGGCTCAGCTTCACTCTAAAAGTACCAGAAATCTTTAGGTCCTAGCAGAGGCTGCAGACCGGCTGTATTAGATCTAGAATCTGAACCTGAGTTTGTCCAATGGCACCTGGAGAAGAGGGCACTGTGGAGAAAGGCAGAAGCAAAACTGGAGGCATCCAAACCGATGGTGAGGTGGTAGTAGAGAGGGCAGCTGTGAAACCACAGGAACTTCTGTGTGCTAGAATGTGGTTTGTGCTGTAGGTTACAGGAGTCCCTAAGCCATTTGACAGCCATGGGATGCATTCTGGGCATATGTTCTTCATATTATAAACACAGCGTTTGTATTATAAAACATACTCAGATATGAAGGACTGCATCAGTCACTCTTTCATGATTCAATTCACTGTGATTATCCATTGTTGATAGGGGAACAATGATGGGTGTGAACTTCTGTATACCAGGATATAACCTCCACATGAACTTGTTATTTGTATGTCTGTTCACTAGTTACTCTTGTGTCTGGCACCTAAGAGGGGCTTGGCAGATACTGTTCAATGAAGTACCTGGAGTACTTGATTAGATTTGGGTTGGCAAGATGGCTTTAAGTCATATAGGGTAAAGGTTCTTTGCCACCATGCCTGATAACCTGAGTTCAGTCACCGCAACCCACATGGCTAAAGGAAAGGACTGAATCCTGAAAATTGTCCTTTGAATTCCACATATACTGCATAGCATTTGTACCCACACATACACACAAAATAAATGAATATAAGAAAAAAAATAAGCCCAATTTTTTGTTTGATATATTCGGTTATGATACATATCAAGTATTATATAAGTTTTCCTTAACCTTGTGACGTATGTGTTATTATTTATGGTTTACAGATTAAGGGCACTTAAGAATTAAAGAATTTACTTTAGGTGACATTGTTCAGACATAGTGGCCTGGATTTGAAATTTTAAGTACAACTGTTATAGAGTACTAGGAATTATCACCTTTCTTGTCCTAGATAATCATCTATTAATAGAACCTTTTTTTCTTTAATGGAAACCACCTCTTACTGTTGACTCATTAATCTTGCTGCCAGCTCAAACTCATAAGCCTTTTATTTACTGTGATTTGCCTTGTGCTGGCTGCCTTGGGCCCCAGTACAAGACCTTGTCTTCATTTCATACAGTCATTCATTGGCTACATCCACCTGAGCTTTCTCTCTTGAGTCATTTTGATTATATGATCTTATAGTTTCTTCTAACAGATTTTTTTTTTGGAATTTACTGATCAAACCAATTTTTACTTCTTAATATTATTAATATAATGTAAAACATTTTGGTAGATTTTCTAGTGCTTAAAATTCCTTATATTCCTCTACTAAACTATGTATAAATGCATGTTGCTGATTTTAAATTATACATATATGAATTTATATCTATAATTCATGTGTTTTAATGCCATAATTATAGAGTTAGGAATAGGAATGTTCTGAAATAAATAGGAGACATAGGTATTTTCAATTCTTTGTTAAGAAAAGAAATTTCAACTCTAGAGTTATTTTATTACTATACATTTTAAGGAGATATTTGATTATATTTTATTGATCTGTTTATATTTTCTATCTTTCCTTGAATCAGTTTCTGCAATTTGTATTTTGTTATAGAACCCTCCTTTTCTCTTTATTTAAAAATATACTGAGGTCAGTGAGATGCCTCATCTGGCCGAGGCTGAGGACCTGACCCTCATGGGAGGGGAGAACTGAACTCAACAAACTGTCCTCTGACTTCCACACACCCCAGTACCATCCACACACAAAATAAGTAGATGCCAAATAACCCTCTAAAATATATTAGTATTAATAAATGTTCTTTTAAACTTGTTTTCTGCTTTTCTATACTCATGGGTTATATTCTGTATTTTTCCTTTTGTTTTAAATTTTTTTTTTTTTTGTGAACTTTCAGGAGCTGATTATCTCATTTAACACATCAGTTATTAGAAATGATTGAGTATTCTGATACATAAATACATATTCATTATATGTTTATAAGGCTTAATTGAATACAATTCAACAAATACAGTAAGTACCTTCTATACACCAGTGAGATGCTAAAGATTCCAAGGGTGATTATAACAGCACTCTGCCTTAAGAACCTTATAGTGCAGTAAGGATGTTTGGGGCCTATTTGTTCCTGCTGAATGCTTGGTCCACATGATATCTTTTTCCTCATTGGGAATTAGTTGTATAGATCTGGGCATCTTGTCTTGGACCCTAAATTCATAGTCTGTTTGGAAGACTTTTAGAGAATGTTTTAATCATTCCAGAACTTTGTAAATTTTATCAACTAGAAAATTGCCTCTTAAATTTAGGCAGGCTTGTATGTCACATGGAGTTCTTTGGTAAAATTTAGATTCTGAATCTTTTTGGAGTGGGACTTAAAGATTCAGTACCTCTCCAACAAGTCCAGCCCCCTAGGCCATGTCTCTGCTGCCTTCTCTCAGTGCTACTGACTGGGGCCACATTTTAAGTAGTTGAAAGGTAAAAGGTGGTAAGATACAGTGTCTCTTGTTCTGTAAGTAATAAAAGCACACATTTTATACAACTAATAAACAGGGCATTAGGCTTAAATTAAAAAGGCCAACAACCATGCTTCATGTTGGTAAAGTTTTATAGCAAGTAGGGCTCACACGCTGCTGGTGGAATGTCAGTTGTTATAATCAATTAAAAATAATTGGGAATATTCACTAAGTAAGGCTTATGCCTCTTCTATAGCTAGTGAATACAGCTCTGGATATAATTCAGCATAAAAAGGGCCTTTGCAACCAAAAGACATGCACAGCATAAGAGTAGACCTTTCTTCCTAATAACCAGGTTTTAAACAAGCAGATGCCCAGTGAAATACTATGTATCAGGAAACAAAAAAAATATTCTGCTATTCACATGACTAAAACTCACAGCCACTATGTGGGCATAGGGATGTAGATTAAAGAGATAGACCAGAGGTAGGAAAGGACTGGAGAACATGGAGTGTGTCCTGAATTATCCATCAGTTCCAGAGGAAGCATGCAGTGATGAAGTGGGAGGAGTGATCACCTTTGGGGATGATTTTACAGTCAGGAAGGGAAGTTTTAGAAACTTCTGGATTTGGGGAGTGTTTTGTGTCTTGACCTGGGTAATGGAATCATGGAAGAATACTTTATATGCATTCATATTTATTGCTTGAACTTGAGAGTAGTGAACCTTACTGCATATGGTTCTTAAAATAAGAGAGGCACAACTTAAATAAACAAATATTTTATCTTTTTATTATGAGGAGAGAGGAGAAAATCTGAAGAAAACCACTTTCTTGAGTCCTGTTGGAGACACAAAACAAGCAACACTAAACGGAGGCTGTCCCTTTCTCCTGCTGCTCATTCTCGTGCCCCACCCCACATTGTCACTCCTCATTGCCTAGAAGGCCTCACTGTGTACTGCTTAGGACACAGTCCTGAACCTAGCCTGTCTTTATCTCTCTTTAGATCTCTAATGATTTGTCTCACACTCTTCTCAGCAGTCCTGGTACTCTATAACTTTCAGGTCTTTTGTAAAAGGAAACTCAGTTTTCAAGCTATCTAACTCATGAAAATTTTACAAAGGTGGCAAAAGCTTGACTTTCTCTTTGATTGACTTTCAGCTTATCCCTTAGTTCATTTATTCCTGTTTGTTCCACAGAGGTGCACTCTGGGGAAATGACTAAGCATAACATAGCTTAACTTTATAGGCAAGGGAACAGAAACATACAGAGGGCTTCTTAGCTACTACTAGTCAGTTATTTTAGGACATCTAAAATTCGTTTCAATTGCTAAACAGTAAAGTTAAAAATGTGGAAAAATAAGATTTAAAAAACGTTTACATTCAAGTGCATAATATAAGTACACTGATTCCTCATACTCTGCATTTCAGACTGTGCTCATTGAGGGGCTCCATGAATAGAAGTAGAAATTCTTAGGTTTAGTGACCACATCTGTGATGGAGACTGAACCAGACCATTGTGCTTGCTCTGGAAGTGCTTCACCACTGAGTCTTGCCTCAGCTTCTGTAATAAGAAAATAGTCTTCAAAACATTCAGCTGAGATGTTAAAATGTCCCCATACAAATGAAGCTAATAAAATGTCCTCATACAAATTAAGCTAAACATTGCCTTATACCACATAAAAAAATTAACTTTAAATGTGCCAAGAATTAAATGTAAAAGATTAAACTCATAAAAGTAAAAGGGAATACATTTCTGTGAGCTTGGATTAGGGAATGGTTTCTTGCATATGCTGTGAAAAAGAAGAGAAATTGGATTTTATCAACATTAAAAATTTTGTGCTTAGAAGGAAACTACCAAAAAGTTAAAGATAGTATGTAGGAAGGAGAGAATATTTACAGGTTGTATAAATATCCCAAGAGCTCTTAGCAATGAAAAGACAACTTCACAGTGTTGTCCCTCCCTGTATTAAAAAAATACTTAGAAAAGAAAAAGAAAGGGGAACTCTAATTCAATAGATGGCAGAAGAGCTAGCCAACATTTTTTTTCCCCAAATAATATAGATGGCTAGCCAATATGCACACAGACACAAAATGCTCAATGTCTCAGAACATTAGGGAATGTGAGGTGCTTCTTCACAACTTTACATATTCCAGGGTCACTGTAAGCAGAAACCAACAAATGTGGATAAGCTTGTAGAGAAACTGGAATGCTTGAACAGCCAATTTAGAAGCAGTCAGTTTTCAACAGCTAAGCACACAGTTGCTGTAAAGCCTGCCTGTCCCATTCCTACTAACTGAGACACAGACTTTAGAACTAGGACTGTAGTGAAGAGGCTGTGCTGGAAAGAAAAATGAGGAACCATACAGGAGACAGTACAATGAACAAATGCAAGAACATCAGCTACCCCTAGCCATTGAGCCATCTCTCCAGTTCTTGGCCTGTTTTCTCATGTAGAGAATCTTCTGATGGGAAGATATTTTGGTTTCTTCATAGTTGAATATTTATCGACACTTTTCTTTATGGTTAGTGGTTTTCTGTGCTGACTAGGAAATATTTCTCTATCTGGGGCTGGAAAATAATCTTTAGTGAGTCCTACACTGATATTCACTGAACCAGGATTTGTTTTGGCATATTATTTGAAATACAGGTGTATTATATTACGGATGTTCACCTGTTCCAAATAATTTATTAAAACCTCATCTCTCCCTCATGGTTCTGCAGTTTACCTCTGTCATCTATCAACTGCTCCTGAGGTTAAAAAAAAAAAAAATCTTTATTGTGCCCTCTGTGCTTGCATTTACACCCTCTCATGCAGCTCTGGCTCTTGCATTTGTCCCTCTGCCATGCTTGTCCTCGCATTCACATCCTCTGTGGGCACAGCTTCTTTGTGCCTCTGTCCTGCTTTTGTGACTTCCTCATATCCCTCCCTCCTTCTGTCCCTCCCTCCTTCTGTCCCTCCCTCCCTGCCTCCCTCCCTCCCTCTGTCCCTCCCTCTGTCCCTCCCTCCCTGCCTCTGTCCCTCCCTCCCTCCCTCCCTCCCTCCCTCCCTCCCTCCCTCCCTCCTTCCTTGGTTTTCAACACAAGAATACTTGTATAGATAGGTGCTAACATCTCTGTGTTGCAGCTTTGGCTGTCCAGGAACTCACAGAGATTTACCTTCTCTGCCTCCTGAGTGTTGGGACTAAAGATGTCCACCACCACTGCCTACCCTTTGGATTGTTTGTTTCTTTTCTTTCTTTCTTTTTTTAAGATTTATTTATTATGCATACAGTGTTCTGCCTACATGTATGTTTACATGCCAGAAGAGGGCACAAGATCTCATCACAGATGTTTTTTTGAGCCACCATGTGGGTGCTAAAAATTGAAGTCAGGATCTCTGGAAAAACAGCCAGTGCTCTTAACCTCTGAGCCATCTCTCTGTTTCTTATTTTTTAAGAGTGTCTTAGTATTTCTTGTCCTATTGAATTTTTGTATGAGTTTAGAATTAAGCTACACACACGAACGCGCGCATAACACACACACATACACACATACACACAAAATTTTTTTGATGTAGTTTGCTTATATTTAATCTGTCAAAAAATTTAGGGGATAAATGATACTTAAAATATTCTTTCCAGCGCTGTGAACATATTGTATTTTCCATTTATTTTGCTATTTTTAAAGTATTTCAATATAGTTTTATAGTTAATTTTTCTTGTTGGTTTTATGTAACTGGACATTAAGAGAAATAAAAAGTATCTTAAGAAAATAGAAACAGAATTGTCTACTTAAAGAATGATACAAGTAGTGTGAATTGTCATGACAGGAGCAAAGATGTTAAGTATTTTATAATAGAGTCACTGAAGTAGATAGTTAAATAGCGTTATATTTTTTCTTTCTTAAGTGTTCTGTAATATGGAAATAATATGGAAATTACTGTATTTTCATTTAGTCAAGAAGTAAAAGAGAAAAATCAGTGTCCTGGTCATTTTATTGTCACCTGTGCTGGAATTGTCTTGTTGCTTCTTCTTCTTTCTTTAAGTTCCTAATCGATGTCTTGGTGTTACATAGAGCTACCATGGGAAAGGTTTGCATTTAGACTGATGCTCTAAATATACAATCTCTGAAGTGTGTGCTTATTGTAAGTTCTAAGGTAATGAAATGATGCTGCCTTGCCCGAGTTGCTTCTTAGTAGTGAGTCCAGTCATTTTCAGTTGACATCTATTTATTTTCTAAAATCACCAGTGACCTTCTTTAGCGTGCAGCTTGTAGACTCCAGAGCAAAATTAAGCCAAATGTATCATCTGATCTAACACATAATTTATCGTTTGTTTTTAAAAAGAGATAATGAAGTAGGTTGGCCCAGTTTGTGATAATCAGAACTTTACATTGGTAGTCCGGATACTTGTACAGATAGGTCCTAACCTTGTCACTTCTGGGGAGCAGCAGTGAGATTGCTTGCTTCTGACAGCAGAGAGCCCCAGCGCAGAGCCCTAGTTTCATGTTACATTAGGTATTAGCACTGTTCTTTCCAGACCTATTATGCTGTGAAATCAAAGATTTTCAGACAGGGCAGTGGTGGATTAGCACTGACGTCGTCTGCTGAAATTTTAAAGAACTGAATTAAATATATATGGTTAGACTTTAATATAAGAAATAGAGACAGAATTGGAATGGTGGAAGGAAGGGTGAAGAGATGATCAATCCATGGACTGACTGTTCACTTAGTCTTTCCTTGTTTAAGCCAAATTTTATGTCTTTTTACTTCAACAAGTACAAATGGCCATTATGTTAATGCCAGAGTAGTTGATCACTTGTAAAGAGATATTATAGAATAAGGAAGAAATAGTTTTTTGTGAAATAAAAGTGGGTGGTTTCCCCCACAGAGCATTAGTGTGCATGAACATGTGGACAGTGACTGCAGTGGTCCGGCCCTCTTCTTAACAAGTTAGTTAAAGAGACCAGACCACACACCTGGGTAGAATCAAGACGCGCAGACCTCAGATGTGAATGAATATAGGACACACCTGCAGCTAGAGAGCCTAGGCTGCTACAGTAGTATTCATGGAAGTGACTTGAAGTCTGATCAGATCACTGTGCTGTCTTTCAGAAAAGCTGAGATGCTGAGGGTCGTTATTACTCACTTCTGCCTGAGTAGACTATGTAGTTAAAAATAAATGAGGCATTGTGATTTTAAGTGTTTTTTCCCCTTTTTTGGGGGAGGGAGGGTGAAGTCTGAGTTTCTGTCACTGTAATATTATTAATGTTACTTTCATGAATACTGAGATTATGAAATTGCATTTAGAAGCCGTGCAAGGGAGCTAAATGTTAAAGTGAACACAGCCAACTTTTTGTTAAATAGTAAGCACAACTTTTGGTACCTGTAAATTAGATATGCCATAATACACTTACTCTAAATATTAAAATTCTGATGCTGGAATAAAACTTCCCCAGATCTTTACAGATCCTGTGTTTTTAATTATGCTTTAAGATAGCTTTCTTCTATCTCAGAGTCATGCCTGACATAGTCATAAAAATACTCAGGAATCCCAGAAAGTAAGGTCCTGCCCTAGTAAGGTCCTGCCCTGGCCTGTGCTTCACTGCTCTGTTCTCTAATGTCAATTGAATGATTAAAGGCTGATGCCCCAGGAGCCCGTGTGTGCCTGTCACTTGTGGGATTTGTTAACTTGAACTGCAGATTGAAGTGGATTTCATTATCTAAAATGCTTTAAATATTTTAGTTTGATTTTATTTTTGGCATAACAAAAAACCAGGAAGAAGTATCAGTTTGCCACAGAAAAATGCTTTAACAGCTCTTAAAGTACCTAAGATCTCTTTTCTCAGAGTTGTTTAAGGATATTCAATATATTTTTTAAAAAAGTGTTAAAATTTAAAGTTACAGTATTTGGTATGAAAAAAGGGTGACTATTGAAATGGATACTCACTCATTTATGAGCAGTAATCAGTTATGCAAAAAATTTAAAATTTTCAGTACCTTTTCAAGTCTTTTGCTTTTTCCAGTTAGGGAAATCCTCAATCACAATGCTTTGAAAGATCACAGCTCCAGAGTTCATATGGATTGGCAAGGTTTCATAAGCTACCTAGATGTAACATAGGTGTGTCGGATGTTTCTAATACTTCCACTGACTCATAGACTGAGGGTTGAAGAGCTTGTTCTGTATCATAGAACACTGAAGCAAGGGGTAGATACTTTTTAGCTTATGTGAATGATTTCAAAAGTACTTTAAAGTTTCATTAGTTACAATGCCTGTAAAACTGACCCCAGCAGATGGAAATGTTGTCCTAAATGTACATCACCAGATGGAAAGGTTGCCTTAACTGTTCAGTGTAAGAAGGAGGCTCAGTCTTAGGAGGCTGCAGAGCACCAAACAGGAAGGCCACATACCTGAGAAAGGAAGATGTGTCAGGTAGAACACAAAAGTCAAACAGTGCTGGGAGAAATGGAACTGCTTCCAGAGATAGAAAAGAAAATAATATTTGACCTGATGTGCTAGGGTTGTTTTAAACCTTTACATTTATTTTAAAAAGTCTTTGGAAATAAACTTTGAGAAATATCTGCCAAAAAGAAAACATTAGTGTTCCAAGGGAACTGTCTGTGGGTGGAGCCAACCCTTTCTGGGAGGGGCTACAGAAGAGTATCAGAAGGAGAAGCATGTATTTAAATAAAGGCTTTCATGATATACATTTAGAGACTAATTGGACAGGTTTATAATTGAGGAGGCATAATTGCCATTTTAGAATAAAGGGTCTATCTACCAAAGCCCACCAGGAACAAGAAATCCCTACTGAATCCATCAATGTTCACTTTAAATATGTCTTAAATGATCCTTCCAATCAACAAGTGCTTGTCAGGTTCTGACTACTGCCAGCTGTCATGGGGACAGAAAATAGTGTGTCTCTCTGAATGCAGAACACTTAATAGTTAGATACAGGAAGACATTTACTCAATTGTTAGGCAGTGGGTGTGCGTACATTTTCAGAAATGGGAGAGAATAAAATCAGTTGCAGGAATTCAGCAAAGAAACTTCTGGTTAAAACCTTCAAGGTCTTGGGTTGGGGATGTATCCAGTCAGTAGAGTGCTTGCCAGCTATGTCCACGGTCCTATTTTGGGTGCTGCAAAAACCTGAAATAGTGACACACCTGTAACCCCGGCACTTGGGAAGGAGGGAGCAGGAAGATTAGAAGTTAAAGGCCATTAGTGAGTTTGAGGCTAGCCTGGGACAGGACCATCTCAAGACCCAAACCACATCAAACCAACACGCGTGCCTAAAAGGCTTGGCTGGATTTGAACTGTGCCTTCTCAGGGTGGATGGCTGGATGGCTGGCCTCTGCCTCTGTTTTGTTCTCACGTTTGTATTTGGATGTCTTTACAGTGAGTGCTCATATTTAGTAAAGGAAATTAATTCAGGGCTTTTCTCCATTAAAAAGTCAAGAAGCCTCGTTTTCTATGTAGTACAGCTTTTTAAATCAACACAGTATCTTTGTTTTCTTTTAATGGTCAGCAGGAAAAATGACTTGAAAATTTCACAAGAAAACAGTTCATGAGTTAGAGACCAAGTTTTCAATATTATTTGACGAGTGACAGAAGGGGAGAGTTCTAAAAAGATGGAAATTCTCCTTTTCAGCTGAAAATATAATGCATTTAAGTGATGATAGTAAGACTCATAATTACCAGTTTCTTAATGAGACTACTTAAATGATCATGTTTATTTTACTTTGTATGATATGCAAATAGCTTGGATGTTTGTTTTGCACAAAAAGAACACATGACTTAATACACCAAAATGAACTAAAGACAATGTTGGAGGGTTTTTCTTGGCAGATTTTTACAAATCTCTGGATCAGAGGTTATTATTGTTCACCACTCCAATAGCATTATAGATAATATGTCTAGTAAATGCCAGGAAATCTAAAAGTGGACAGATTATCTAAAACCCCAAATAAAATTTTACAGTGTTGTAATAATAAGTTTTTGGCCTGTCTGGCCTGGCCCTGTGGTCCAGACCTGCAGACCTGCTGTCCTACAGAAACATTCAGACGCTTATACTAATTACATTCTGCTTGACCTGTGGCTCAGGCATATTGTTAGCTAGCTCTTTCATTTTAATTCAACCCATTTCCATTAATCTGTCCTGCTACGTGGCCGGTGGCTTTCCTATTTCTTTACATCTTGTTTCTTGGGCAGCTGGATTGCATATCTCTGACTTCACCCTCTTTTTCCTATGTCTATACTCAGATTTCCCGTCTCTTTCTAAGATGCCTTGCCATAGTCCTGAACAGTCCCTTTATTAATGAATGATATTCACAGCACATAGAAGGAAATCCCACACAGTTACTGAGGTGTGAGTTAAAAATATCAACATCAGGGGCCAGAGACTTAAGAGTCCTTAACTAGAGAGGGGTTACTTGCTCTTCTGGAGGACCTGAGTTTGGTTCCTGGCATCAACATCAGGTGAGTCATGGCCACTTGTAACTCTAGTTTTAGGGTCTGACATGTGCACATACATGTACGTGACATACATTCACACGCACACGTATATGTAAATTAAAAACCCTCCAACATTGTCTTTAGTTTATTTTGATGTAGTAAGTCTCTTTGTGTAGAACAAACATTCAAACTGTATTTTGCATATTGTACAAAATAAAATAAACAAGATCATCTACGTAGTGTCATTAAGAAACTGGTATATTGCTACATCTAAGAAACAAAATACCATTTTTAAAATTTTTATGTGAATATGCAGCTAAAAGAATGACCATATTATTATTTTTGATAATACTCATGTTTAAAGTACTTTTCTTAACACATAATTTGATAGAAAATGTAAAAGATACTTTCTGATAATCACATTTCCTTGCCTTTTAAGGTGACAAGGATGGGTAAAATGAATGTCCAGTTTTACTGCTAATTTTTTTTTTTAGTTCTTCCAAAAGGGTGCAAAGATACATTTACTTACTTAAAAATTAAAAAGATTGACATTAACTTAAGTTTCAGACTGCTCTGAGAATTTTACAAAGTTTTTAAAATTTACAATCAATTGGCGTGTTAAAAAAATAAACAGTCAAATTCTCAGGATTAGAGTCAATCTTGTGTAACAAATCCCTCCTCAAAATGCAGAAGGGAACTTGATAGCAACTGTTTACCTCTCTGGTGATCACAGGTCCTTCTACCATGCACTTAAGTGAGTGGGGAAGGACAAACTGAGGTAAGAGGGAGCTCAGGGAAGTGGGCAGTGTGAAAGTCATCCATATACTATCCATTATGTCGTGGGCATTTTTATAGAATAGTGGACAAAGGATTGTAGGGCACTTAATACAGAACATTAATTTTTATTAAGTAAAGTGCTCTCCAGTATTATTTTCATGCCTATAATATGAATTTTCATTGTTCAGTACATTGTCTTAAGTGGCTCTAGGTCAGTATGTCCTTAATTTCACTATGAAAAATTTCATGGATAAAATTTGCACAGCATAGAACTGTCTGATCCAGTGATATTTAGTATCCTCCTATGTTGTACAGCTGCCGTGTCCATATGGTCCTAGACCATTTCATCACCTGAAAAGGAAACTGGTCAACAAGTTGTTTCTCTTTCCTCCATAGCATGTGGTAGCTACTAATCTGCTTTCTGACTTTATGGATTTACTGCTGATAATTTCACAAAATAATGCAATCATTTACTATATAACCTTTTGTTTGTGGCTGTTTTTACTTAGCACAGTGTTTCTAGGTCTAGGAATGTTGCAGCACCTGTCAGTACTTCTTTTAAAGACCGAGGAATATTCAGTTACATATGTGGACACATGGGTTGTTTCTGCCTACTGACTTTTGCAAGTAGTAGATCTGTGAATATCCATGTGCAGGTTTTTTGCCTGAACACACACTTTTAGTATTTTGGATATTTTCACAGCAATAGAGCTTTTAGGTTATGTGACAATTCTGTTTAACTTTCTGAGGAACTTTCTGTTCTGTTTCCCAAGTGGCTATGTGCCTTTTTTGTACTCCTACCAGCAGTGTATGAAGCTTCCAATTTCTCTAACATGCTAATCAACTTACTTTCTATTAAAATAATAATTACCATCTTAGTGAGTGTCTTAAATACATTTGATGTTTTATTTTTTATTTTCTGAGCTTACATTATTATTTAAAACTATTTTATTATTCCTCTGAGAATCTTTTGATCATATTCACATCTCTTCCCTAATTCTTCCCATATCTACCCCCTTATTTACCCATTCAAGTTTGTAGCCTTAAAAAAAAAAAAACCATTGGAACCAGTTTGTGCTGCTCAAATATTTTCAGATATATGGCTTTTCACTAGATCATGGTTGACTTACTAGAGGATGTATCCTTAGAAAAAAAGACTTTCCTTTTCCCAAAGCTTCTTGACTAGGGGTGGGACTTTGTATCTAACTCTAATCTCCATGCTGGGATTTGGTCTGGCTTGGGTTTGCAAATATTTTGTGAATTCTGTTATAAACATTGTGAATTCATATGTGCAGCTGCCATACTGTGTCCAGAAGGTAGTTTCGTTGTAGTAGTCATCAATCACTTCTGCCCTTACACTCTTTCTGCCCCTTCTTCCATAAAGGAGGAAGTGCATTATATGTGTTCTCTTTAGGGCTGAGCATTCTGAAGTCTCTTATTCTCTGTACCTGGGCCAGCTGTGGATGTCTGTGTTAATAACTATCTACTACAAATAGAAGCTTCTCTGGTGAGAGTTGAGAGATACATAAATCTATGGGTAAAATAATGTCATTAAAAGTTTAATACTATGTCTTAGCACAAAAATAGTAGTAGGTTTTCTCTTAGGGCCTGTGACATGTATAGCCATAGATTCTTGCCCTAATAATTGTGCCAAGTTTATCTCATGGAGTAGGACTTAAATTCAATCAGAAAGTAGTTGGCTACTCCCACAATGTTCATGACACTATTGCATTAATGGGTGTATGTATGTACACACACACACACACACACACACACACACACACACACATACACACACACACACACACACACACAAGCATATATTATATATATTGCCAAGCCAGTCATTATTGTAGTTTAGGATTCACAGCTGGGTGAATAACTTTTCTATTCTGGTAGCATGTATTGCACCCTCCAGCACTATGAAGCTAGGAAGTAGGAATGAAGCTTATTTGTCCATCTTCAGTAACTCAAGTATGTGGTGATATTCTCTTAGCGTCAAGTTCTGGAGGATAACCAAGAGGACTGACAATAGTTTGTAATGCTTTGGGGTTTTATGGGAGCTTGCTGGGTAACAACTCCCCAAAAGAAAACCTACTCCTGTCACTGTGTTTTGCTTAGTAGGTAGGGCATTATTGGCCTTTTGTAGAGTAACTCCATTTGAATTCTCTTTCTCTACATGTATGTATGTATGTATGTATGTATGTATGTATGTATGTATGTATGTATGTATTTGAAGTCTTCTACAGGTATAGGTTTCCATATGACTTTTAGGAAGATCCATAGTGTTACTTTTCCTTCCTCACATTCCATCCTCTCCTCTGTGGTGTCTATTTCTTGAAGCAGGAGAGTGATGGAGAGCTCTAAAACCAATAGCCTAAGGAGTTTGGTTGAACTCTGGTTATTGTGAAATATACTAGACTTAAATGCTCAGTCTACTTTTTTTCTCTCAGCAGGAATGATTCTATTTCCTTACGATACCTCTAGCTGAATATAACTCAGTGCTACATGGATGTTTCACTCTTCAGGGTTTGCTATACAAGAGCAGGATTCTAACTGGCCTGGGACATATGAAAATTAAACACATTTTAGAGACTGGTAATATCTTTTCAATCTTACAGGACTTTAAAAATGAGCCAAAGGAAAAGTTGCCTATATTTCAGGCTTCTGATACTTGTCCTAGGTTACTCTGAATAATCTCAAGAGCCAGTGCCCTTAACCAGAAGCTCTTACGCTCCTTGTTGTTGGCATTTCTTTTCACACTTTAGAAACCTTTTGTTCACATGGCCTACTCTAATTGGTATTTACTGTATTGGAATTATTTCCCCTGCTGATTATTTCATTTACTTTAGAATTCTTTTTGTCCATGAAGAAGAGCATGATTGGTGCTTATTTAATGTTTAAAACATTTAAAAATGGAGTGTATGGCGTACGTGCCACTGTGTAGTATTAGCCTGTGTCTTCACATTGTGTGTGCCAGGGACCCTCTTGCTTATTGCTGTGTGGATTAGGCTCGCTAGCCTGCAAGCTTCTTTCCAAATCTTGTGGTTGAGGTACCCTGTCATGCAGACATTTGCATTTCTGTAGTGGGCTTTTTCAAGGGTTCTGGGGTCTGAACTCATGAACTCAGGTTGTTAGGCTTGTGTAGTTAGGCCTTTTTAATGCAAAGACAAGGATTATTGAGAGATATTGGCTGGCACCTTTTTAATTTTTTTGTGCCAATTTTTCTGTGTTTGGAGTGTGTCTTAGTGTATGGATAATGTAAGCCCCATGACTACATTAGGCTGTAATTTTCCTCCTCTGTTTTATGGATGAGATTATGGAGAGTTGCTGTCAGTGTTTGACATTTGGGCAGTATTTAAATTTGTAAGTTCAGCTTCCTTAGAAGTTATGGAGCTGTTGAAGTGCTCTACTTTAGGGAGTTGTATGGTGGTGCAGGACCTTCCTCCACTTCCATCTCCTTCATCTCCGTGTGGTCTGCATGTTTCCGGTCTCATTCCCGACACCTGAAGGTTACATCTTCTCTTTTTCTATCAGTTTGAATAAAGGTTTGTTAATTTTATTGACAATTAAAAGACAGTTATTTGCTCCATTATTATAATTATGATTTTTTTCATGTTGGATATTGGTCTTTTGTATGTTCTGCAAGTACCTTCCCATTGAGCTTACCCCAGTATTGTTCCATGAATTTTAATCTAGATATTATCTTTCTCTTTTTAATTTTATTAGTTTTTTTTTCTCTTCTGCTTCCTTTAGCTTAACATTGTCCCCTTTCTCTGGGCTCTTGTGGTGACAATTACCACTATGAGACTTGTTGCTTTACGTGTGAATTCTGCGCTATAGCTGTCCTGTTTGGCCCTGGGTTATCTATGCCCCACATGCTTTGGTATGTTCTCTCTCTCTCTCTTTTTTAGTTTGTTTAATTTTTTGCTGCTTTTAAGATTTTACTTCTGACCTATACAGTGCATAGCTTCTAAGGATTTGTCATTTTGTTATTGATTTCTGGTATGATTTTACATTGGTGAGAGGACATGCTGCCTACCAGCTTTTCAAAATAGTTATTGTGTATGTGCAAATGTGTGTGTGTTTATGTTTGCAGGTGTGTGTGTGTGTGTGTATGTGCAGCTGTGTGTGTGTGGTATGTGTGTGTGTATGCAGGTGTCTCTCTGTGTATGTTTTTGGGGTGTGCCTGTGCAGGTGTCTTTGTGTCTGTATGCTTTCAGATGTGTGTGTATGTCAGAAAGGACAATTTTGACTTTTATTCCTTAGGAGCTATATACCCTGTTTTTGAGAAAGGATCTCTTACTGACCTGGAACTTGTCAGGTGGGCTAGGCTGGCTGGCCAGGGAGTTCCAGAAATCTGCCTGTTTCTGCCTCCCTAGTGCTGGGATTATAAATGTTCAATACCTTATTTAGCTTTTTTTTTTTTTTTTTTTTTTTTTTTTTTTTTTTTTTTTTTTTTTACACAGGGTTTCTCTGTGTAGCCTTGGCTGCATTGGAAATCACTATTTAGACCAGACTGGTCTTGAACTCAGAGATCTACCTTCCTCTGTCTCCCAAGTACTGGGGCCACCACGGCCCAGCTTCCTTAAAGATTTTTACTTAATTAAAATATAAATATATCAGAATCCCTTCCTCTGATCCCTTCTATGTACCCCTTCCCTGCTCAGTCTAAAATTCATTATGGTCATGACTTTCTCTCTCTCTCAATGTGGATTCTAGAGATTGGACTAGGATCACTGTGAACTGACTGAGTCATCTCCCTGAGGCGCATTTTATAGCAGTTTGTAATGTATCTTGGAATGTGACACTTACAAATAATGGACATTGTGTAGCTGGATGAAGCATTCTGTAAACTTTGATTATTTTCTGCTGATCATTAGTTGAGTTCCTTTTCTGTCAGCTCTTACGGCTGGATGATGGTTGTACTATTCCAAATAGAATGGGACATGTCTCATTATTTTGCTTTTTTGTGATCCACTTGGCTTGAATGTTTTCTCTGCTTGCATTTAGAACCTTGAGCAGTACGCTTATATACTCTAGGAAACCCAAGAGAAGAAGGAACGATGATGGAGTTTTCGTGTTGTCCTTGTTTCCTTCTCTTGCGTATGTATGCTAGTCAAATACTTTACCACTAAGCTACCTGCCCTGCCTCCCTCTTCCTGATTTGTCAGGGCTTTGTATTCTTTCTGCTGAAAAACTTCCCTCTACCCTTTTTGTGCATGATCTTGGTTTGGATAAACTCTTCATTTTTTTCTTCTGAGAAATGTTTAGATTTCACCCACATTCCTGAAGAATGTTTTCACTCTGTAGGATTTTGGCTGTCTTTCAACACTTGAAATATATCATGCCAGTTCTTTCTGGCACTAGTTTTTGATGAGAAATCTACTCTCATGTGAATTGTTTCCCAGTAGCTGAGATGGTATTTTTCTTTGGGTGCTTTCAGGAGTTTCTCTTTTTCGGAAGTTTACTTATGACATGCCTTGGGATGGACTTCTCTGAGAGCATCCCACATGGGCTTTCCTCAGTTTTTTGATTCTACAAGGACTATTTGTCCCTGGATAGGTTTTGGATGAACTATCATTACTTTGGGTATCTTTTCAGCTCATCCTTCTCTTGTCCCCTAGGACTCTGATGGCATGAATATTCTATAGTCCCAAAGGTTCCTGAGCCTTGGCTCTTTTATTTAAAGCCTAACTTGTCTCTGCTGCATAGACTGGATTACTCTACTGTTTTTTTGTTAGAGGCACTGATCTCTCAATCTTTGTCATCCTAATCAAACCCTTTATTGAATGTTTTATTTCAATTACAGTACTTTGCAGTTCTAAAAGTCTCCATTCTGTCAGTTTCTGGGTTGTAGGGCAGAGAGAGCTGATTGCTTGCTCTTGGGATGTGTTTTGTCTGTGTCTATTGCTGTTCCTTGGCTGTTTGTACTTTCAGTTCAAGGGGAGATGAAGCCGAAAGGAGGCTCAGGGAAGTTACAGAAGTATTGTAAGTTCTCTTGCTGGTCTACCTTTCCCCACCTGCTGAGTCTTCTTCTGTTTATATCAGTTGTACATAGAGGAAAGAAAATGGAAAATGATCCTATTCCATCTTCTAAGAGGCCAACATTCCTAATCTAGAGTGGTACAACATAAGAGCACAGTTATCTCCAGCGGAATGATGTTATTAACCAACTCCTAGGTACAGAAAAAAGAGTAAAAAGGGAAAATGGCAACTTATCCTTAATATGAAAAAAAAAAAATTACCTTGAAGCTCCCTGGAAGGATTTACCTGGAAGTTCCCTCCAAGGAAGCCTATGTCTTAGGAACTACTGCCCTGGATCAGAAAGGATTCATGTTGACAATATAAAAACGTTTTTAACATTTTCTTACTTTAAGATTTATTTTTATTTTTGTGTGTGTTGTATATATGCACATGTGTGTGTAGATGCCTATGGAGGCCAGAAAAAAAGCATGGAATCTCTTGGAGCCAGAGGTTACAGGTGGCCATTTTGGGTGGGTGCTGGGAACTCTGCTCTGGTCTTCTGAAAGAGCAACAGATGTTCTTAACCATGGAATCATATCTCAAGCCTCTAACGATATATATTTTAAATCAATTTTTGTTAAGTGCCTGTCCTACTCTGAGATACAGCAGTGTACCGACGAGGGCCTGGCTCTCATGAGCCTCTTTTTTGACTCAGTTGACTAGGCAACAGATTGAAGTGTAAGTTTTCTGTTACCCTAGGCAAAGTCCTGTGTTCATTTCTCAGGATTTGTCCTCGTTTGATGTCTTTGTTTACCTTAGGTGAAGCATTACAGTCATAGGTGTTGACAGGAGGAATTTGGATTACTGGCAAAAGTGGTGTTCAAAAGCAGTAGAATGCTGTCATCAGCTGGTGGCACTGCACAGTTGCTGACCCAAGAGAATGACGCAGTGGACCTTCCCTCTCTGTCTTTCCTTCTTCTGACTTTTTCCTCCCTTTACTCTCTCTTCCCCCCTTCCTTTCTCCTTCCTTCCTCTTTTCTTTTTTTCTTCCAGTTTAAATTAGCCAGATTACTTTTATAATTCTTACCTTATAATTTGTTTATATTTTAAATAAATATACACATCAATGCATATCTATAGAATACACTCACATATCAATAATGTATATTTGTGTAATGCCACGTCCTTGCTATGCTTGGAGCTCACTAAGAGATGACAACACTAGCCACTGCATGTGAAGCTTGGGAGTTTAGAGTAGGTATTGGAGTCATTTCCTGGTTTTGTTTGTTTTGAGACAGGGTTTTTCTCTATGAAGTGCTGCTTACCCTGTAACTCACTCTGCAGACCTGGCTGGCCTCAGACTCACAGAAATATGCCTGCTTCTGCCTCTTGAGTGCTGGGATTAGAGTTGTGTACCAGCACCCAGTCAGAACTAGAATGTTTTAATGTTGTGGTGCATTGAATTATCTGTAGGTGTATGTGTTGCGGGGGCCTTAGATTCCTACTCATTCCAGCTTTCCATTTTAACTCACCTTAGTAGTTCCTTTGTGTGATTCTAACATATGTACGATGGGTTTGCTTTGAAAATTTTTCCACTCTGTCTCTACGCTAAGTACCTAAATCATAATTGAATTTAGTTTTTACTTTCTTCGGTGGTTGCTCTTAAGGGCAGCCTAATATTTGTTATTAAAATGTCCAACTGTGGCTTTAGTCTGAAAATCCTCCCCTCCCTTCTTCTTGACAGAAAACATTGTAAGGGCAAGGCAAAATAAACTTAAAATTCAAAACTTTGCTTTAATTAGAATAAACTTTATCAGAATGCATATGACTGGTGCACTAACAGCCCAGGAAAGTCAGAGGCTCAGAAGGAAACCTCACCAGCAGACTATAAGTAATAGCAGGAAGATTAGTACAGTGCAGCTAAGAAGGCCTAAAAGTCAGTAGCAAGTAGATGAGAACTGGGGTGGGGTGGGTAAAATGATTAATTTATTTTTAAAACTGCTTTTCTGTTTTGATTATTTTTAAAAACACCTGGTGCCACTTGCTGCAAATGAAATTTTATCAGTTAATGATAGAAATCATTGTGAGGGTATAAGCCTGCTTGTGACATCCTTTCAGCCAGTAATATACTTCGTTGTTGATCCCAGAAAGCAATGAATGAGGCATTTTATTATAATGGAGGGTCACGGTCCTAATCAAAGGTCACTGGCTGCCTCTCATTTTTCAGTTTCAGATTCATCTGTTTGATCAGGGCAGCAATGAAATGATGGCAAGGAAGTCTGCACTAGGCTGTGTCTGTTGGAACTTGAAAGTCTTTGGAGCTAGGTTGCTGACAGCATGTGAACCCTGAAGAAAGAGCAAGCTGTGTAATGTCTTAAGGAAACTTTCAAGCAGCATCTTCCTTTTGTGTCCTTTGAAAGAGTCTCAGATAGTATTGAGGAACGTGTGAGAAGGTGTTTTATTGATTAAAGAAGATTTTCCTCTTGCAAACACGCATGGAGCTAGTGTTCTTATTACTTCCCTCTCAGTGCCTGCTTTTACACAGAAGTTCATTAACATGTGGATATGCAGTGATTGAAGTCAGACCGCTTTTCACAGTGAAGCTGTCTTGATATAATGAGCTCCTCTTTAATGTTCAAAAATTGTTGTTACTTTCTAAAAGGGGTTGTTTGTGAATTTCATTAAATTTAATCTCCTCTTCAAACAATTTCAGCATTGTTCAGTTTACTACAATTAAAATGCTTTCTGATGCTAAAAAAGCCACTTTTTACAGATGTATCACAAATGCAAGCACTGTGAGAAGGCTTTGTTTTTCACTCTGAAAGAAAGGCTGCTATTTAGCTGAGAACTCTTGGTGTTAAAACAGGAGAGGGCACACATTGCTATAGGCTGGTTTGCTAGTGGAGTTAGGTTGCACAACACCTTCGATCAATCCTTGGAATCGAATCTTTGTATAACCACAGCTGAAATGTCTGATATCTCAGATGACCAGCATGCAGACCTTCACTCTTTTAGAATGATGGAAATCTGGAGCTTCTGCTGTGGACAAAAGTCCCCAAAGGGACATGTGAGAAATTCCTAGTGCAGAGCACTGCTTATAGTCCCCAGTGAATAACTTCATTAAAGAAAGTGATCCTTTTTGCTCAATAGGATTTGAAAGGCATGAGAGCAGTTCCCGAATCTCTTGAAGGTAAGGGTAGAGGCTGGATGTCTTTCTAGAGAGTGTTGAGCAGGTGAAAGATCAAAACATTTTCATGTGCCGGAAAACAACTTTTCCAGGTAAAGCCTAGGACAGTTGGCTCTGAGGGCAAAGAGTTGAGAATATGTTATTTATAGAGCTCTCTGTACTGTGCTCCAGTACCTGGGGAAGTCTTCTAGATGCTTCTTGCTTCTCCAGTTCCAAGGTCATTAACTTAATGTTTTCCTCAAGCATCTGGTGAAGTGAAGAAGACTCACATATTCTTGATAACTGGCAACCTGTGTAGAAAAATATTTAAGATGTTGGCTGATTTTTGAAATTGTGCTTTGAGTTGTTAAGGATAGATCCACTATGAGCAGGGGTCTTTAGTTGATAGAGTTTATCTTGTCACTAAGCTGGCCTTTGTAAGTCATTGTGATGTAGCTCTGCAACAAAAGGGCTATGGGGTCTCTTTATTACCTCAATTACAATGATGATACTTTGGTCTGAAAAGGGGGCAATTCTTGTGCTACCTGAGACAGGAAAGACTTCCATAGCCTTGTAAGAGCTAATTATGACAATATTACTGATATTATTGTTTATACCTAATAAGTAAGGCTGTTGCCAGTGTTACAGTTTGGAATTGTAAAGGTAAGATTTCATTCAGGTGAGAAATGAGGATATTTGTGTTAGTCATTAAAACAAATCATATATAAGCAAAGGGTAATTACAGACTGATGAAGGGATGAAGTTTTGTTTAGGTTAACTTCCATGTGGAAGGAGCCAGATCTTGGTTAGTTGAACAATAGCTTCACAATGGAAATTGTTAGGGTGGAACTAGCAAGAATATTCCAGGAGTAATATATAGTTTAGAAGATCATGAAATGGGTTTACTGGAGACCTTTAATGAGGAATACATTTAAAGGGGGAGATTTAGGATATAAAGTAGTCAGAAAAATGTTATAGAGTTAACATGGAGAGGAATGAGGGTTAAAAATCTGTCACATGCATTGAAAATTTCTTATCCCTGCTTGGCATGTTCTCATACTTCACATAGGCACACAAAAAATGATTATGTTCAGGGTACTTTGACATCTTCAATAACATTTTCTAGTATATAAAGGTAGTTGGGATGGAGATTTGAAATTGTATGTAAAAGACAGATGTATTTACAAGTTCTGATCAAGGCATTTTATATGGCTAAAGAGAAGCACCACACACATTTGGAACACATTTGCTTGACACTGAAAATGGAAAATCAAACATGGCAGTCAAGTCACTGTGCGTAAAAATAATGAACAACCAGAGAGTAAAGGCAGAACTCTTGTGAATGTACTTACCGTCACTTCAGTAGTCTTAGCTAAGACCTGTGGATGACGTTGTTACCAGCCCACAAAATCACAAAATCAAATTGGTCTGCAGTCTATGTTTTATCAGTGAAATTCATATGTTTTTAAATTAAAAATTAAATTAAAAATAAAATTAAAGAATAGTTTTTAACTGTTACAATAAGGTGTTTAAAAGTACATTTATGATTAGAATAAAATGTTATCTGCTGAAAGCAAAATCATTTTACATGGCTACATTCTGGGTACTTCATCTGACTGGAACATTAAATATTTTAATCTACATAGAGAAGGTTATAGAAACTTGTATAAGTTAAAAATATTTTTTTTAAGGTCAACTCTCTGTGTAATCTTGTGACTGTATTAAAATATATTCTATAAAGAAATGTTTAAAGTTGTGTTTTAAAAAATACGTATTTTACATCCTGACTCCAGTTTTCCTTCCATCCTCTCCTCCCACTCCCTCTCTCCCCACTTCCCTCTGCCTCCCCCCTTCCCCATTTGCCTCCTTCCTACTCAGAAAAGGACAGGGCTCCCATGAATATCACAAAACAGGTCATATCAAGAACCTCCCCTTATATTGAGGCTGGGCAAGGCAACCCAGTATGAGGAAAAGAGTCAGAGACAGCCCCTGCTCCCACTGTTAGGAGTCCACAAGAAGACCAAGGTATACAAATGTTGTACTTTAATTGCATTTGAATATTGGGATGGCAGACACAGTGGGGTAAGGTGTGGTCACACCTGTCTGTCATCCCAGCACTTGAGAGGTGGAAGGAAGCAGGAGGGTCAGGAGTAGAAGGTCATCCTCCACTACACAATGAGTTTTAGGCCAGTCTGGGAAACATGAGGCCTTGTCTCAAAGCAGAGAGACAACAAAACAAACAAGATCCAGTGTTGTAATTTTGTTTGAGTTGAAGTTAAGAATTGTGGTGGCTTGGAGACAATGAGTAAGTTCCCACACTGACAGTCTTCATTTCATTGACAGTGTTAATTTGGGGACCTGCGCTATCAGTGGTTTTGATTAGTTTTCTTCCTTGCTTTCAGAATATAATGACTTTTTGATAAGGATCATAATTATCTGAGTAATTCTGACTATTGAACTGTCAGGAGGGGACTAATTTCTATATGTTGGGCCTTTTGTTAGATGAGTGAGAGTAGAAGGTAATGGAATAGAAATGAGCTGCGATTCTTTTTGTGCAATCTCATTTTGAATCAGATTTAGGAAAGCTTTATTGCATAAATAATAGAGATGTAAGAAATCCAGAAGTGCTATATCAGCGTCTTAATTAGCTTATCTGTATCAGGATCTTGAAAATCATTTATATTAAACACATCTGGATATAAAATTACTGGAGTGTTACTAGATCATTGATAAATATGAGTATATTTACAATTTTACCCAAGTAATCAAAGGTACATGGTTAAAGCATTTCTGTTTAATAATATTTCTATTTTTAAAAGTGATTTAATAATCTAGTGGACAAAATTTTGGGTAAAAATTTTTATGTTCTTAAAACTTTATATGTAATAATGGTGACAGTATATTTTGAGAAGCACATGTTTAAATTACATACCACACCTGAGGAAAAATGATTAAAAAATAATTATAGCTATGTTGGTAGATGATCAGCTAATTAGTGGTAATTCAAGTTAAATTCACACACTGAAAACTGTAGTAAGTTCTCATAGCATTGTCAAGTGTTTTAAGGTGAAGTTAAAACATTCTTTTCTTTCAGATTGTTGAATTTTGTTATTAAGACAATAAATTTTATTTGCTTATTTGTTTGGAGGTTTTTTTTTTTGACTATTTGGTTTTGGTGAATTTTTCAAGTTATCCAACTGGCTAGTATGTAATTGAAATGGAGGAATTTCCCATTTTTAGACATTTCTCCATGAAGTAAGTACTCATAGGAGTAATTCTGTGTATATTTTAGGCAGTCAGTGTTGCACAAATCAAGTGACATTCAATACAGATACTATGGCAAGAGAAATCAAAATAGACACCTAATTATAATTACCCCCCATCATTAAATCGCTACGTGCAGAACAACTGATTTTTAAAGTGAGAACTCACCTGCTGAGCTGGGCAGGTCCAGAGGTTTCTTTTCTTTTCTCCTCTCCCTCTGCTTGTGGTTTCATTGCGTGTAGGACGCGTTGGAGGAGTTCAGACTGACCTCTCTTTGAGAGATTTCATTTCAATTTTAGTAGCTTACAGAAAATTATTATTTTATGTTTTCCAAAATTGTCAACATTTATGGTATAGTTAGATTGTTAAGGGAGTAAGGACACTTTTAGGTAATTTGAGGGAAATTGTTAACAAGAGTTGGGCCAGATAACATATAATTAGCTGTCACAGTTACTGCATCTTGGGTTAAATCAAACATATGCAAGTGACGTAGGGAAGTGGCCTTAACTACTCTGTGTCAGTGTGTGAGTTGTCATGCAGTAGATGTTCAGGGCTCACTGAGTGGGGAGAACGGACTCAGTCCTAAAGCCCACACCATCCTCTTGTGCTGAGTTCCATCTAACTGCTGTTCCCTAGAGTGCAAAACAACAGGAGACTCATTCTTACTCTGAGCATGAACATGGCAGAAGTTTGAAAAGCCCATCCCCAAGGATTGTCAGCATTTTGCTTTACTCTTTTCCAAGTGTGTATTTCTACTGGTTGGACATGAGATGAGAGAATTGCATATAACATTTCAAGGAAAGCTTTGATGGCAACCCAAAAGGTATATACTAGTTTACTGACAGAAAGTAATGTATTATTTATCTTCTAGGTAAGGTTTTAGATGATAGTGTTAGAGTTTAAGACTAGTAAAGCATTTGAATAATGAAGCTCATCTATCCTGTCATTATGAAGTTATTTTGTTTTAATGCTTTTCCCTGGGTATGTAGTAGTTAGATTTCTGTGGCTGTGACAAAAATACCTAAAAGGACCAACTTATGATGAAAATAGAGTTGTTTTTGTTGTCAGTTTTAGAGATCATGGTTGCTTGTCCCCGTGGCTTTGAGTCTGTGGTACTCAGGAAAGCTAAGTTGCTAGCCTCATGGCATCTGAGAAGCTGAGAGCAAGTGTCCTTGGTGTCAGTAGCCCCACCTCTTAAAGGTTCACTGACTCCCAGGAGCCAAGCAATCTCTCTGCCAAGTGCTCAACTAAGGTCAAATCATACCAGGGCAAATATTTGCTTGATGCTCATGAGGTTTGTACCTCTTCTAAAAAAATCTGATCTCAGCAGGAGAAGTGGATGCTAGGTAGTTGTGAAGTGCTGTTGTGTCAGGTAGATTAGACACTAGGGGGAGAGAAAATATTTTTGAGGATGATAAATTCCCAGGCTTCCAGTTTAGAGTTCAATTCTTTTGGTGAAACTATTATTTAGTAATTATTATATTTATTATGAAACAAAGTAATTACCATTGTATGAAAATGATCCATGTGCTTATATAGTATTGTTTCTCAGAATTAGAGATTTTTATTCCCATTAAGATAGGTATTATGCAATGCTGTTTTAATTTTCCTGGTTCTCAAACTGTGTCAGAGACCTGTGATATTTACCAAATCCTGAGTTACAAATGTCAGCCCAGAGAAAGGCTGTGATTACTTATGGCACAGAGGTTCTCATTGTAACCTTTCAGATCTTCATTTATAACTTTCAAAAATGTTATATAAAGAATTTATATGCATGTGTGTGTGCACACACACACAGACACACATAGACTCTCTCTCTCTCTCTCTCTCTCTCTCTCTCTCTCTCTCTCTCTCTCTCTCTCTCACACACACACACACACACACACACACAATCCAAACCTGTCTTATGCTAAGTGAGCCAAACAGAGGTAGTAATACTTTGTGGACAGATGTTTAGAACAATTGTTTTCATTTGTGGCTGGCTGGTGTTGTAGGTGTTGTTTGGCATATCAATGCTCAGTTTATTTAACTTTAACATTTCTTATAGTGTAGGTTTGCTAATGAAGAATTATCTATTAACTTTTATCTGTGTGAAAAAGTTTTAGTTTTGTCAAGATATTTTCTATAGGCTTAGAGTTTTAAGCTGGTCACTTTTTGTGTGTTTGTGTTGTGTCATGGTCTCTGGGCTCACAGAGCTTCCAATGCAACGTCTGATGTCATAATTCTTGTTCCTCTATTTGTAGTGTGTTACATGTATTAATTAACTTTTCTTGTTGTTAATTCTAAGGATTTTTTTTCTTGTTTTGGGCAGTGTCTTGATTATGATGTACTTGTGTTTCCTTCAAGTGATTATGCTTGTTAATTTTCTTGTGCCTTTTTAGAGGTTCTCAGGTCTGTGAGTTTATAGTTTTATTCGTATTTGAAAAGCTTTGGTTAGACTCTCCGTTTGATTCTCCTTTCTCTTGGGACTCCATGTATGTTAGACTGCTTGATACCCTGTTAATTTTCTTCTTTTCTCTCTGTGCTTCATCTTGAATAGTTTGTATTGCTGCCTCATCAAGTTCTATTGTCCATCCAATCTGATATGCTTCCACTCTTGCTATTATTTTCTTGCTTGCTTTATGCGTTCTCTCATTTTGTACCTTCCATTTTTCTCTTTAAAAAGTTTGTATTTTTGAACACATCGGCATTTTACATAGCTATTAAGCATACTTACCCTTAAGTCTGTTTTTTTTTTATTTTTATTTTTGGGTCTGTTTCTATTGACTTCCTTTTCTCTTGGCCATAGGTAATTTTTTTTTTCTGCTTCTTTGTAAGCCTAAGCCCATACTTTTTTTTTTTTAAACCCATTTGTTGTAATATTTTACTATTCACATAACATTAGTTCATTTCATCAATTTCTAAGTGCATAATCCAGCAGCGTTTAGCAATTCATGATATTTCTAGGATGTTCCATTTGTTTATTTCCCAAACAGTTTATCCTCAAGTGTGGGCGTGTTGGGGGGAGCAGTTTGTATTCTCATTTTCTTTCTGACCTTTTACCCTCTGACTTTCAGTGGTGCGGCCTGCACAGTTTATCTCCTGTCTTCCGAGTGTTCTTAACATCAGCTAATGCTTGGTCATATTCCGTGAGTCTTTCTTGTGGTATAGTGCTTTGGCGTGTCATGGATCCATTTCGAGAATCTCCAAAAAACCTGCCTGTTACCCCTTGTTAAGTGCGCAGGTGTCAGACATCAGTACACAGCTCAAGGTTACAGCAGCCTGGATATATCTGCTTTCTTAGGAACCTTGGCACTGTCTGTGTGTCTGAAGCCTTTGTATTTTTTATAGCCATGGTCCAGTTCTTAGATTTGAACAGATAGTTTCAATACTTTTTTTTAAAGAATTCTCATAATTTTTATCTATATTTACATCTTTTGGGAATGTTTCTTAATCACCACATTTTTGAAAATTCTCTATAATCTTCAGTACTGGATAATGTGGCAGATTTTTCACTATTTACTTCTGTATTTTCTGGTGTCCTTGCCATGCCTGTTCCTTTAATTACATTTTCCAACATGTTTCTTATTCAAATGAGGAGCAAAGAATTAAAAGCTGAGAACCAAGTAGATTGTGTCCTGCACTAGCTATCCTTGACAAACTCTCTTGAATGTGCACCATAAATACTTCCTCTACCTACCTTGTTCTAATTTGAAAATTCTCTCCCCCAAACCATGCATTTCTTAATAATTCAATGGAAAGGGCATCTTTTCAAATGGAGAGGTTTCCCAGTTGTGATCCAATACCATTTTCTACTGTACAAAATAAAATTTCTTTTGCAATTTTGGGAATAATATATACAAACAGTTCTACTCTACTTGAATAAACTTGTTCCTCTTTGATGTTTACATCAAAGAAGACTCAGGGATGCTGAACTGGAGGACTTAGCTCCTCAAAACAGGCGAGACTCTAGAATTGCAGTTGTATTCAAATGTAAGACACTGGTACTTTGCACATGAGCGGCACAAGGGGCCCTATCCCACAAAAACTGAAGACATTTTATGCATCTGTGGCAACTCTATCAGGTCAGGAGTGTAACTTAGTAACCCTCATTGTTGTCTCTGAAGTTCAGGACCTCTTCATCATTAGTACTCTGCTGGATCAACTGATTTTTGCAGGGAAACAGTGCTGTGCTGTCTCAAGGCTGGCACTAGTAGAAGAGCTGAGTTTACTTGAATTTACCACAGGCAACTTCAGATTGACTTCATAGAATGAGGTCAGGTTTGTCCAAAAGTAGATGAGTAGAGTTCCAAGCTGGGATGGTGTCACTTGGCTGATTGGGATCATTGGCAGTATGTGGCTCCCATAGTGTTAAGTGGGGCCATATGACTGCACTGCAAAAGAGATGAAGGCTCAGGAACGTCCAGGGGGTTTATAGTCCCGATGGATGGGAAGAAGCACAAAGGTGGCTAATGCCTCCTGTTAGTGTCTATTAGAGCTTCGAAAAAAAATCTCATTTCTTTAGGGAAAAAGCTACGTTTAGAGAGGGCACTATAGAGCAAAAGTGAAGTGGACTAGCAAATTTAAAGGCAAGTGCGGATATAGGAAAGTTTATTAAATAGTTTTTAAAGATATGTCTGCATTAGAGGCAAAGTGCTAGAGGTTGACATGTTTGAGAGTGGAGGCTCTGAGTACTAGCAGGGCTACACATAAAAACCACTGACTCACTGGGTTGTTTTTTATTTTTTTAAACCAAAATTGGACTAATTAATGAAACACTAAGCTTAGAATTTATATAGGAACCATCAGTTCCTCTGTTTCTATAATTTTTATACTACAACCCTTTTCATTTTTAAATGGGTAAGCTTGTACACAAACTCATTCATGGAATAATTTTTTCAGATAATTTTTGTTGTCTTACCTGGAGATCTACAAAAACAGTCTAATAAATCTTGACATTAAATTATAAAAATGAAGAGAGATCAGAGAACATGAAACAAGAACAGGCACAACCAGTCATTTTCCCAAAGTGTGAGACTCGAGCTGACTGTACAAACTGACTTCATCTGTTCCCCTAAAAATTCCAGATAACAAACTGGAGTATTGATAGTTTAAAAGTCAGAACTCCCAAAGATGCATGGAATACCTGATAATATAAATTTTCATTTTATACCAGATTTCTGTTTTTTTCTGACAAGTAGATAACTTTTCCTCATTTATAACCATCTTTAAAAAGTAATTTTGATAAGATGCACAACTCAGATTGTGATGATCTTTCTGATAGCTCACACCTCCTTTAAAAGGGCCGGTGAGATGGCTCAGTTGGTAGAGGTATTTGCTGCCAAACTCAGCTTCTTGAGTCTGTTCCCAGGAACCACGTAAGGAAGGAGAGAAATGACTCTTACAGGTTGTCCTGTGATCGTTAACATGAATGCACATGAATAAATAAGTAAATGTAATGAAAATGTTTGAGTCATCAATCAGAGAATCAAATAAATTCTAGTTGTAATTTCAGCATCAGAAGAGGAAAAAATAATTTAAAAGTAGTGAAAGTTGTAAATTGTTTTTATTTTCTATAACATCTAATTCACATTTGAAGGTCATAGTAAAATTATTTATGTGTATTTTATCAACATGGTCATTCTTTTCTGAATTAAGAAGACATAGTAAAACTGACTTTGTTTTTTTTACAGGCAACTCCTGGGTTCCCACTTAGATTAACACTTCCTACCTTGCCAAGATAGAAATATTACCCAATAAGAATGAATTTTTTTTTTCTGTGATGGAGAGATGGCTCAGTCAATAAAGTACTTACCACACATTTTGAGAGCCTGAATTTGAGTCCCTAGCATCCATACAAGAAGTTGGATATGGTAGTACATAGCCCAGCACTGGAGAGGTGGGAACAAGGAGGATCCCCGAGTCTTGTTGGCCAGCCTAACTATCTCAGTAAGTATTAGGTTTAGTGAGAGACCTTGTCCCAAAAGCAAAGGTAGAAGGCTGGTAGATGGTTGAGAGGTAAAACAATTGCTGTTCAAGCCCAGTGACTTGAGTTCAGTCTCACAGTTGTTTTCTGACCTACACACACACACACACACACACACACACACACACACACACACACACACACACACACACAATGGCATCCATACCCTTATACTCACACAGAAACAAGTTTTAACATCCAAGGTGGTATAGGAGAACACCTGATATTGGTTTGTGGTCTCTACATGCATGTATATGTGTACACAAGTACAACACAATCTCTCTCTCTCTCACACATACACACAGAGACAAAGAACCTGCAATTCTTACAATCAATAAATTATTTTAGCAAGCTCATATCATGCAGAGTTGATATGCCAAAAAAAGAAAGGTTGTTTCTGATCCTCAAAAGCAATAACCAATCTTTTGTTTCTTTGGATCTGCCCATTTTAAATATATGATTGGCACCATGCAAACATGCTTCTTTTGTTTCTACCTTACGTTTCTGTGTGTCTCCTTGTCTCATCTATGTTGTACCATGTATGAGCTTTTATTTTTATGTGTGAATAGTGTTCCATTGTATGATACCCCAGTTTTGGTTGTCTAGGCTCCTATTGATGGAAATGGGTTGCGTCTATATTGGCTTTTGGTTGCTGTGAACAGAGTTGTCTATGATTAGTACCCACATGGAAGTTTTTCCTAGCATCTGCTTTTGATTTGCAGGATCTGGTGGTTTTGTTTTTAACCTTTTGGGGAAGTGTGAAATCGTTTTCCCAAGTGGATGTGTTTTTAAGATTCCCACAAGCAATGCACAGAAGCTTTTGATCTCCCTCATAGTGCACACTCAGTGGTACCTTGGGGTTCTGTCATATATTTTCCTAATGTAAGTGTCGTGGAACATCTTTTTATGTGCTTCTTGGATATTTGTATATTTTCTTTGGGAAATGACTGAGCCTTCAGTAATTACAGATACAGAAAGTATTTTCAGTGTTGAGTTATAAAGCCCTCATTTGTATTTGGGATATTAGATATACACTAGTACTATGTTTTGGTAAGATTTTCTACATTCTGTGCATTTTCAAGTTCAGTAGTGTTTTTTGATACATAAAAGTATCCAAAATTTAGATGCCGGATGGCTCTTACCACTCTTGCAGAGAGAGATAACACAAGAGCACTCATCACTCTTGTAGGGGATCTGCGTTCAATTCCCAGTATCCATGCCTGGTGTTTCACAACTGTCCATAACTCTAGGACAAAGAGGGCCCAAGGCTTTTGGCTTCTGTGAGCATCTGCACTCATGGGCACTTACTTACACAGATACACAATTTAAAAAATAATAAAATCTTTTAATTTTTTTTCTAAAATTTGAAGACATTTATTTTCTTTAGTTACTTGTGTTTTGGGTGTTACCTTTGTCATTATTATAGTGTGTATATATCTCTATATATATCTGTGTGTATTGTATGTATATGTGTGTGTGTATGTGTGTGTGTGCTCATGTATCATCATATGTTTGTGAAGGTCAGAAACAACTTAGTAGTGCCTGTTCTCGGCTTCTACCTTTACCTTTGTTCTAGTAATTAATTTAGATCAGCAGACTTTGCATGGTAAACATTTTGCTGCTGATCTTTCTCACCAGCCCCTTTGGTGTTATAGCTAAGAAATAACTGTCAAATCCAATATTGTTAAGGTATACCTCTGGGCTTTCACCCAAGGAGTCTGTACTTTAACTCATGGGTTTAAGACTTTGATACATTTTACGATAATTTTTTCTGCATATGGTGTGAAGTGGGGATTTACATGTATATTTTCAGTTTCCTTACATTTCATTGAACAGAACACTTTTTCTCACTGAATGCCTTGGAGCTCATCCTCTTGTGGCTGCCTAGACTTGCTTCTGAGTTCTTTCTTTTGCTCCATTAGTTTTATTCATTCTTTGGCCAGCACCACATTTGGTTACTGTGCCTTTCTGATAAATTTGGAGATTAGGAAGTGCTAGTGCTCTAGTGCAGACCCTTTTCAAGATCGTTTTGGTTACTCAGGGCCCTTGGCAATTTCATGTGAATTTATGATATGATCAGCTTTTATACTTCTTCATGAAAGGTTATCAGATTTATACTTAAAAAAAAAAACAAACCAAAAAAACAAAACTAACACTACAAAATAAACATGTCCTGATAGCCAGGAGCAGAACTTGGAATGTTCTACTGTGTGAGTTATTACATCTGAATGGGTGGAGAGAGATGTTATTTCAATGATAGGCTTTTATTGCTAGCTTCTGTTTCTACTAAGGATAATGAAAACCTCATGTCTGGGCCTGAGAATGTAACTACTGTGACCCACCTGTTGAGCCTTCACAATCGATGACAATCATCTCGTGTCAGGGTGATCTGGAGAGTATCGTGCTGGTAAGATGGAAAGTAACATTTACAGATTTAACTCCCAGAAACTGAGATAAATGTGGCTCAGGTCCTGTACAAAAGTTTAAAAAACCCTAGAAAAAACTGAAAACCAACTTACCTGACCAAATAGTTAGAGAAAAGAAGGTCTTATAGCTTAGCTGATTGGCTCATAGTACCTGTCTCAGAAAGGGTCTTTCCATGGTTGGGAGTGTGTAGATTATGCTCCTGCCTGCTTAGATGACTTCCTAAGTCAGAATTAGCCGGTTTTTACAACTACAAAGACTTGATATCTATTACCTGGATTTCACTCATTCTCTCCTGCTGTTCTTATAAGAAAACTAAAATAGTCACTTAGGACTAAACTTGGAAATTATTGATCATTCTTCAAAAGGAAATATAAGCAGATTTATCATTTGTTTTTAAAGCATAGGTTAGACCTTTACACTTTGGAGTGTTGTGGAAAGTAATTTGTCAGATAAAGCATTGTATTAATTCTGGGCTGTAGAGAAGGCTTGACAGGTAAGAGCAGTTGTTGCTCTTACAAAGGACCTTGGTTTGGTTTCCAATATCATATAGTGGCTCACGACTCTCTGTAGCTCCACTGTCAGGGGATTCTACATCTATTATGATCTTTTTGGGCCTCTGCACAATCTGGTGCAATACATACACTGAAGCACACACACACACACACACACACACACACACACACACACACACACACACACAAATAAATATTTAAAAAGAATTATATCAATTATGCAAGTATTTTATTAAAATTTTGTTTCTTTTAGACATTTTACTAGCTTACAAATTTTTCTTTTTTTCTTCCTATTTAAAAGGTGTATTCTTTCTTAGAGAGACCTTATACTGATGTGAGTCAGTGTCAGTGCTTCTCATATTCTTGAAACTATTGCTGGTGCTACTGAGTCTTTCTTTTAAGGATGGTACACACGTGAGGGTCAGGAGCACAGTTGGTTCTGGGAATTCCCAGGTGGACTTCAATAAAGCTCCCCTCCCCTCGCCTCCCCTCCCCTCCCTTCCCCTCTTCTCCCCTCCCTTCCCCTCCCCTCCCCTCCCTTTCTCCTCTCTTCTCTTTATGAGACAGGGTCTCCTACTATGTAATTCAGGTTGTTCTTGAACTCTTTGTTTCCCAGATTGGCCTCAAAGCATGGCACACCTGCATCCGTCTCCTGGGGCATTCAACTCCTGTTTTTTCATAGAAATGAAAGTGTTACAGTTCACTGCTCCACCATGCTGTATGAGTGGACTGGCTGCTGCAAGTATTGATGTTTTTATGTGAAGGTGCAACATTTAAAATGTTAAGAACGCCTGGGACTAATCCATTTTCAGTTGGGGATTTCTGATGCTCCACAGTCTGGAGAGCAGCATTATTTTAGTTGAAGGAACCTTGGAGGTTATCCATTTCAAATCTGTTATATAGATAGGCCAGAATTCTAAAAGAAACACCAGTCTAGTTCGACTGGAAAAGTGATCTCCTGGGATTGTATCTTTAGAGCATTGAGCATTAATGTAATCTATAGCTTTACTTCTTTGTGGGCCCCAAGACTCTTAGTTTTTAAAGTTATTCATAGTTCTGTGATATAAAAGGCCCAACAATTCATCCTTTGAGGGATTTTTAGGCATCTCAGTGAGGATTTCTGCATTACAAACAAATGTTCTGTAAGCTGTAGATGAAAAGATGAGGGAGACAGTATATTTCATTAGACTCACTTGCTTCTGATATGTTGTCTTATTAGGTGTATTTATATCATGCTAAAAAGATGATATGGCAGTACAGGATTTTAGATGACTGCTTATTGGTCCTGAAGTGATGAACCTTCAGTATGTGTCTCTTTGAATATTCATATGCTTTTGGTAGTATCTAATAATATACTACTATCATATACAAGTGTGCAAGCTATGTAAAGGTAGGCAGGACAAAAACATGCTTGACTCATACAATGCTGGGGTAAGATACTATATTATATTGAATATAAATAAATATGCAGGGAGAATTATATTTGTTCAATACAATATATATGTATTGTTACCAAATGGCAAATGTGGTTATTTTAACATATAGGTAATTACCTTGCAATATTGACAGTTTTCTCATTACCTCTTATCAATTCAAATATATACTGTAATAAGATAAAGTTAAGACAGAATTTAATGTTTTCAAATAGGCATATATACCACTATCATCAAAATTTCTCATTTTAAATATCTTCACTTAAGGACAAGAAAGCGTAGCAATGATTTAATGCTGTAGAAAAAGGGGTGGTAAGGAACAATCAATAGATGACTTTCAAATGTTTTTATTTCATCTTTGAACTTTTTCAGAATTAAAATTTTAGGGTATAGTGTGTACGTGTGTGTGCATGAGGTGGCCAGAGGTCAAAGTTTGGTATCCTCCTCTATTGCTCTCCATCTTAGTTTTGAGACAAGGTCTCTCATTGTAGCCAGACTGGCTGGCCATCAAGCCTGGGATCTACCTGATCCCCTGCTGTAACACTACTACCCAGTGCATGTTCCTGGGCTTCTGCAGGGTATTGGGTATGAACCCAGATATTCATGTAGCAGGCTCTTTTCTCACAGAGCAGTAGTCTCAGCTCTTAAGTATGAGTTTTAAAATCTCAAGATGCAAGTTTTTTTTAAGGGTTAATCTTCATGGAACTTTCTATTAATTTTCCATCACATCTAATTTTTAGAAGACAGTTTCCAGCCATCTGCAATCTTACTCAACCCCACAGACTAAATTATCTACAAAATATTAAAAATATGTTCACTTATGTTTAAATATTATGTTTCTATCACAAGATAGTGGTGTTATATACTCTTGATTTATGCTGAGCATTTTTGTCATTTTTCTGAATGAGTATAATCAGTATGCTTAGCATTATGTTTTAAACAGATGCCAATATATAATTTTATGTTTAAGTATTTTCTGATGATACAGGGCATCAATATTAAATGAAAATTTAATTCAGTGATTTCATTTTCTTGAAAATATTTTTTATCAGAAATTCATATTCTACTTGTATTATGATGACCATGATGGCACATGCTTTTCTCTTGCCAGCAAGCACCAAGCATCCAATACCTCACCTGTGAAGGATGATTAAACTTCAAACTTTGTAAATCATAGGATTTGTGCAGTTCACACTCAGTGTCTGGGGCTCTGCATCACACTATAGCTTTGAGTACTCAGTGTCTGGAGCTCTGGAACTTTGTGCTTCAGAAGATGCTTGGACTATTCTAAATCTTGTCATTGTATTAGCGAGGCTAGAAACTCACATTGGTACTAAATTTTATTTTGTGTTTTTATTATTATTCCATACAGGTCTTATATATATATTTGAGCATGGGGATCAAACTCTAGAGCTTCAGGCATGGTAGGCAAGCATCTTACTCTATTCTCTATTTGTATTTCTTCTTTCTCTAGAGCCTTTTAAGGAAAATGTTACTTTTTTTAAACTAGAGAAATATCAAAGGATTTGATTGATTCTGAAACTATTAACTAAAAATCATTAGAACTGCAGTGAGCTTAAAGGCTAGCATGCTTCCAGAGTGACTGTATCAGTGATATGTGCTATGTACAGATCATGCAGGGCAGAATATCATTATAGGAAACATCAGCAGAGCAAAGTGGCTCACCTGTCAGTGGCCAGGAAACAGAAAGAACCCCAGGTCTGTTTTTCTTTTCCTTGAAGTGTTAAAGAGTAAACCGAGGGGAGGGTGTCATGCATGTGTGGCAAGTACTTTACCAATGGCTACAGTCTCACCCTTCTCAGTCTGTTTTCATGGAGCAGTTTTCTCCCGTTTCTTAAGAATATGCTACTTAAGTACGATTTTATAGCAAATATAGTACCATATTCAATTTGGTTAATTATGTAAGTTAGATTACTATTAGATATAATTGCATATTGTCCACCAGGATTGAGCATTTATTAATAAAGACATAAATATGGGTCCTGTAAGGGGTGGGAGGAGGTGAGAGAGTAGGGACTGAGAGCAGTCAGGATATATTATGCACATGTATGAAACTGCAAAGAACAAATTTAACTAATAAAATACTACCATAGAACTGAGTAAAGTCCTGTGATTTTAGAGGATTGGATGAAGAGCCCAGGGCAGATAAGTATAAAGCTGAATGTTTGTGAGCCAGCTAGTTATGTGTCTCCCTCCTCCTCCTCTTTCTTTCCCTTCTTTTTGGACAAGCCCTCCCATGTGAGTCAGGCTGGCCTTGGACTGAGAATCCCCCTGGACCTACCTCCTAAGTTCTCAGAATGAAGGCACTCATCACCCTGCCTTGTTTCTAGAGTTGGGAGTAAAGAGATCAACAAGAGATGCTAAGAGATGTTTAGAGATCCAGCCCAAGATCAGCCACTTAAGAAGTTATTTTCATTTAACATTTTATGTAAACTTTTATTTTCTAATTAAAATTCATATGATATATTTTGATCATCATCTTTCTCCTCCTCCAACTCCTCCTGTAGTCCTCACCTTTCTGCCAACCCAACTTCATGTTATTTCTCTCTCTCTAAAAAGAAACCCCAAACCAAAAAAGCAAACCAAACTACTCTAAGAAACCACAGCAAGATTTAAAAAAAATACCAAAACAAAAGTACACAAAAATATGGAGTCCATTTTGTGTTGACTAGCTATTCCTCAGCACGGGGTCTGTCCTGGAGTGTGGTTGATATACCCAGTGACACTTCATTAGAGAAAGCTGATTTTTCCTTTCCCAGCAGGTTATCAATTGCATGTAACTTGCAAAAATCTTGATTAGGGATGGGACTTTGTGTCCACTTACGCTTTTCAGTGCTGGGGTTTTGTCTAGTCTGAACCTGTGTAGGTCCTGTGAATGCTGTTAAGAGTCTCTAGTTCATATGTGTATATCAGTCCTGTTGAGTCTATAAGATTTTGTTTCCTTTGGGTTATTCACCACCTCTAGATCTTAAAATTTTTCCACCTTCTCTTCCACAAATAGCCCAGAGCCTTGAGGGAAAGATTTGATACAGACATTCCATTTGGACAATTTGCACATTGTCCAGCTGTGAGTCTTTTGATTAAATTGCTATCTAATGTAAGAAGAAGCTTCTCTGATAAAGGCTGAGCAATGCTCTAATCTGAGTTCCAGCCTACTGTAAAGGACGTTTACACCTTTACTTACTCTCCCACCTGCCTCTTCCAAATACCTGGCAGCTGCTTCCCAAATAATTGACTGAGAGGCTTAATATTACTTGTAAATGCTTGACCAATAGCTCAGACTTATTACTGCCTAGCTCTTACGTTTTAAGTTAATCCGTATTTCTTATTTATGCTCTGCCATGTGGCAGTACTTTTATAAGCATGGCATATTTATTTCCTGCCCTCTGCAACTGGTTAGTGACTCCGGACTCTGCCCTTCTCCTTCCTAGCATTCTGTTTGCCAACCCTGTCTATACTTCTTGCTGAGCTCCTGGCCTATTAAACCAGTCCAAATGACAATTTTTTACAGTGCATAAAAGGATTACTCCACAGCAACCTACTGTCTAAATTTTTAAAATTTGAATTAAAATGCAATTATATAATTTTTACACTCATTTTCTTTCCAACCTCCCCATGTCCTCTCCCTCTAATCTTTCTTGCGCCTTCCTCATGTAACCCTTATGTGATCCTACTTACTCCTCAAACTCATGTCTCTGTTCTTTATTATTGTTACACACACACACACACACACACACACACACACACACACACACACACACACACAGAGGGGGGGGGAAGAGAGAAATACAACCTGCTGAGTTCATTTAGTGTTGCTTTAAAATACATGATTTCAGGATTGATCACTTTGCGTTGGATAACCCATTAGGAACTTATCTCTGGAGAAAACTTATCTTCCCTCTCTCAGCAGTTATTAATTGTCTGTAGTTCTTTGTCTAGGGGTGGAGCTCCATGAGATTTTCCCCATCCATGTTAGCCTGAATATACATATACATCCCCCTTTTCAATGGAAAAGCAGCCTATTTTAAGCTCTTCAGGTGGTAAACATCAATAAAGAATGGCTAAGTATCACAATGAAACTCGTTATTACATACAGTTGATATAGTAATAATAAAAAGTCCTAAAAAGAATGGCTAACATATAGAAATATCAAAGATAAATAAATAGAAGGGAAACTGGGAATAATTTTTACTTTTTGTTATTTGAGTCTTTCTAGTATCCTTTCTATTGATGACATAGACAATAAAATTTAACTTTGGCTTTTTACTTAGAATAGGTAGAATTACTTTAGGGGCCTTTGTATTGTGACCCCCAAATCAAGAGAAATTCTGTCCTTAAGCAAGAATGAGCAGTGTAAAACATACTAGAAAGTCAGATTTTGTTTCTTTGTTCAGAAGGAAATAGAATCAGAGAAAACCTAGAATTCACTAGAGGATGTTCACTCTCATCATATGGCTTCCAAATTTATATGTATATATATATATGCATATTAAAAAAGTACCATAATGAGTCAAGTTTGTGTTGTGCTGTGCTGCGTATGTGTGTCCATACTCTGAAGCATGATTGACTTACTAGGGACTGCACTCCTAAAGAAAACTAACTCTTCCTCCCCTAGAAGCCATCAGCTTCCCATGAGTTATTATCCTTTCCATACAGGAGTGTTGACTGGCTTGATCTTGTACAGGTCTTGTATACACATTTTCTCTGAGTTTATGAGTATATTAGCCCTGTCCTTCCTAACCACGGGATCTCCTAGTCTTTCTGCCTCCTCTTCTGTGTTGTTCCCTGAGCCTTGTGGGGAAAATACGTGGTATAGATATCCCAATAATGGCTGAGTACTCCACAGACACTTACTCTTTGTGCTTTCATGAATTCCAAGTTTCTGTCTTAACTGTTACCCACTGCTCAAAGCTTCTCAGAAGATTTTTTAGTGTTTTTTCTATTATTTATTTTCTATCTCAGCAACTTTTTACTAGAACTTGGTGTCACCCCCATCCGTTATATAGTCTATGCCTCTTTGTCTCCCTAATTTGTGGCACTAGAACTTTGGTATGGCTTACATTGAAGCTCTGTAAGGGAGGCTATCTGTGTTGTGATCTGGTGATCGCTGATGACTTTTCTATACCCTAGACAATATTTGAGGATATTAGATCACAGACAAGTTGGTCTGCCTGTGTGTTTCTTCCTTATCTAGATCTACTTTACCTGGAATTTCCTTGGTGTAGAAACAGGATATTTCTTCATGGGACTGTTCCTTACTACTGTGACTTTTCATGCTCCTAATGCATGCCACTTTCATCAAAGGATCATTTGGTCTGTGTTTTTTTTTTTTTTAATTTTGAAAGAAATGTATTCTTACTTTGAATGTGACATTGGTGTGAGAAGGTATCAGTGAAACCTTATCTGGTTTAAATGCTTTTGGAAGATAAATCTTTTTTTTTTTTTTAAATATTAAGTCATTTCTCATTTTCATTCTTTTGGTTGCTTTTAAGAGGAAAGAGTAGAGGAAAATGGTCTTATGTCACCTGTGTTTGTCAGTTCTCTGTCACTTGAGTAAAATCATAAAGAGGGAAGGCTGGTTTTGGTTTAATGAGGAAGCTCTAGTTAGTGATTTGGACTCCGTGCTGTGGTGATAGCTCACGTGGAAGGAGTGTATGGAGAAACATTGCTTTTTAATCAAATCAGACAGAGAACAAAACAGGAGAAGTGGAGGGAGTCCTGCTTACCTCTCAGAGCTGCCCCAATAATCCAATAACACCACCGTGGAGACACAGCTTGGACAGATTTTCAAATCCAAACTCAGACTTGTCACTGTAAAAAGATTTATGAACCAGGTATGATGGCACACACTTTTAGTCCCAGCATTTGGGAGTAAGAGGGATGCAGATCTTTGTGAGTTTAAGGTCAACCTGGTCTACAGAATGAGTTCCAGAGTAGCTAGAATACTATCTCAAAACAAAACAGCAAAGGATTTATAAATTCACTACACTTTCCTGGTCAAACATTTCCTAAACTTTATCCCCTATCATGTATTAAGGTCTTTTCAATGAACTGTGAGTAACTATTATCACTCTGAATCTTTAGAAAATTCAAGATGTTTTCAATACTGTCTTATTTAAAGATTAGCTATTTGAGATTCAGATTAAGTTGATTGCCTATGTCATACTGTAGTAGAGTTGAAATGAGAATCCATAGCTTTCTGACATTAGTGGTTTATTTTTTCTGTTATATGGTTTATGTTTATAAAATTAACATTTTGAACAAATGATATATGGTGCTATCTATTATAACTAGATCCTATATTGCCACCTTTTGGCTCATTTAAATTTAATAAATATACCTATCATCAATTTACTCACACATATAAATTATGATAGTGTTATAGGTCACGAGTTGTCTTTAATGACTGTATCTCATCATGAAGAGTCATATACTGCATTAGTACAATTTCTCCACTTGGGTTATGTATGGCAGGGACCAGAGTAGTTGCTTGATCAGTATCATCAACCAGAATCTTTGATTGATCCCTGAGAATGAACAAGAGGATGTTCCTAAGATCAAATGGCAATGTAGCAAGTAAATGCCTACTAATTTAGTCTACCTTGTCATTTTAAGGTTTATTTATTTTATATGTATGTTTGCCTAAGTATGTGTACTACACATGTTCCTCATGCTTACAGAGGCCAGAAGAGGATACTCTATCCTCTAAAGCTGGAGTTACAGTTGGTTGTGGGCTGCCATGTAGGTACTGGGAACTGAATCAGAACCTAAGTGTTTTAAAGCCTGAGCCATGTCTCCAGCCTTTTGGTGGTTTATTGGACATTATGAATTGCAAGATAATATCCAAGACTGTGCTTGTGTAAAATAACTGTTATTTTTCTGGAAGATTGTACATAGTTAACTAGAAGGCAAAATTTGAGGGTATCTATACCTATAGAGGGAAATGAGAGAGGTGACCAGTTAGTCCTGGGTTGTATGGCACTGGATTGTTGCTGCTTCTATCTGGTAAAATATTTGCCTACTTTTTCATTTTTCCCCTCCCATTACGCGTAAGGAGAAAGGTGACTTCTAGTGTTCTCAAACACAAAAGCACTGGACACTTGTATAAGACTGAATTCATAGTACTATGTTCCAGTGTTAGCCTGGCTAGCTATGACATTCTTCAGCTTTTTTGTCACAAGTGTTGTCCCACAGAGATTCCACAGCTGTCATTACTTACCTGATGGCTATATACTTTGTTCTGGTATAATTATGTATTTAATGTTTTAAAAATTTGAATTAAATAAACAGTAATAAGAGCTTAGAACTGACATTATTGTTATAGCATGTTAATATTTCAAATGGAATTAAAATTGTGGAAGGTTGGAGGCAGAACAGATTATGGGGCTCAGATGAACAAGGAAGGACTCCTGCATTGTGTTGAGAAGGGGTTGTAAATGGCGTGGTTTTAAAAAGCATTTGATGGTTAAGTCAAGAGACTGAAAAACAGGCACCTTTGGGCAGATGTGATACTGTTCATGCAGCTTAAAGAAAACCTGAATGTGCACCTTTTAAAGGTAAGGGAAACACCCCAGTGTTTTGCTTATAGTATGTGAATCAGAGTGTAAATGTTTCCCCTGAGGCAGGCTATTTTTATATGTGCTTTTGTCAGAAGCACTACAGTATTTCTGCATTTGTTTTCTAGTCCTCTGTTCCCATTCCCTCTTTTTATTTTTAGGTTCATTCCTGCCAGCCTTTCCTTGAGTCTGTGTTCATAGGCCTCTTGTATTTTCTCTGTTACTATTATATTTCGTATTTTCACTTAGAATGATTGCTTGCTGAATCCTTTCTTAGGCATTGAAAAGAGCCCACCTGTTGAGTTAATATTTAACACTCCCTGAGAAGAAAGCCAGCACACAAGAATGGATGGGGGTAAGGGAAATGCTTCTGTCCTTTCGTACTGGACCAGGACCCCAGCTCTCCTCTATGCATGCACTCTGGTCCCAAGTTCTTCTCAAATGGCTTTCCCTGAACTTGAGTTTTACTTACAGAATGGAGACTAGATATGAGGGAGACTAACTTATCAAAGCTCAGCTGGTACAACTAGGAGACCATACACAGGGTGTGCTCTACTGTTACGCATCATCATTTATTCTCTATTTTATAAAGATGAGGCCTGTTTATTCTTATTGGCGTGGGTCTTAATCATGTAATTTCTGTGCAGAAGCTTATAGAAGCCTGCAGGTTTTCACAGGCTCTTCTAGAAGCATTGTAGGCTCCTATCAAGCCTCTTATTGCCATGTCCTCTCTTACAAGAAGGGCATATTTCAACCATGAGATATATCATGCTCAACCAGAGTTCCAGAATGAGAAGACAACAGAACAGATCTGTAACCCAGGCATGAAAGATGACCTATTCCCACCAATATGTAACACAAGCTTGGAAATGAATACTTGTTTCTGTAAGTCACAGAGACTTTGAGATTGTTATGTAACACAGTAACACCTTGTTTACCGGTTTCTGAATGTGTCAGCTTTGCTGCAATCCCAAAGAACCCAGAGTTAGCTTACAAGTGCAAACATCTATTTCTCAGTCTTGGATCTACAGACTGGCTGCAACTGTGTTTTGCTTTGCTTGGCCAAATGTCTTCTTAGTCTGTGACCTAAGTGAAGGAGCAGCTTCTGTTGGGGACATGCTGTTCCCATAGCTGATCCAGGAGTAAAGCAGGCTTCATTAAACCCATACAAGTACACTTAAAGCTTCCATAAAGATAGGGTTATGTCACATATTCTCATATTCTACCATCCATCTTTCAAAGCCTGGTGATGGATCAGGGGTGTCTAATATGTGTATCCAGAGGCTCTGGGAGTCCTAGGCAAAGGTGGCAACATACAATTGGAAGCAGTACAGTATAGACACAGGGCAGCCACAGTAAACTTTCCTTGTAGAATCCTCTGTCTGTGGCATTTCGCTCTCCATTCCAAGATGACTGAGTAGGTATAAAGTACTAAAAAGCTTGGGAGTGGCATGTGAAATTAGCTTTGTGTTAGTCATTGTAGACTTTTAAAATGTTTCTCCGAGCACAGGTTTTAGCCCAGGCTTCAAAGGCTACAAGAAAGCGTATAGATAAAAATTAGCTATCAGAAGGGACCAGATCTATGCAGATGCTTCCTAGAGTCAGTTAACTTATCACCTTGGAAACACAATTCATGATATTTGTCATGTTTCCAGGACTCTAAAATGAAATGGCTGTGGCACTGGACCTTTCCATTTGACTCATTGCCTACCCTACCCCCCTTCCTTTCCTCAGGACTCTAGGAATTTTTATGAGCCTCTTTAAAGTAACTGAGATTCTGGTCAGGATGCTCATAGTCAGAAGTCCTGCAGCCATTTAGTCCCAGATAATCATGCAAAGTTTTATATTAATTGTAAACTATTTGGCCTATTGCTCAGTCTTATTATTTGCTAACTCATGCTTTAAACTAGCCTGTGTTCTTATTTATGTTCAGCCAATGGCTTGGTACCTCTTCTCAATGCAGCATTCTCGTCTGGCAATCAGCCTTTTATGAAACCAATATTTACCATGTGAAAGACCATAGTCCTACAGCATGTAAAAGACCACAGTCCTATAGCATGTAAAAGACCACAGTCCTACAGCATGTAAAAGACCACAGTCCTACAGCATGTAAAAGACCACAGTCCTACAGCATTTCTCCATTTTTTCTTTTTAAAACAAGAACTCAGAATTGAATCTCCTTTGTTTAGTTTTTTCTCTGACCATTATCTATAACAGCTTGTAACCAACACTCAAAACAACAACAAAAAACATTAATAATACATTTTTTTTTTTGAGAATGTGAATGTAGTCTCGAGACTACTTTCTGCTGAATGGGGATCCAAAGAAAATTTAGGATTATGGTCAAATTCTGACTGAAGAATTCTGTGAAGTTGGTTCATCTAAGCCAGTTTCCTTGAAGCTGTTTCTGGATGCAGAACTCAGAGGAAACTGCACAGGGATGCTCTGAAATGTTGGATTATCGAGGCTATCCATTCCCATTAGGGAATTTTTGGAGGGTCTTCCCTGAACCTTATTTTCTTTAACCAGGAATCAATCCACAACCTCTCATTTTCTGTGTGAATAAAAACAAAACCAAAGTAACATATCTTTGATTTTAATTTCGAAGTCAAGGCATTTACAAAATATATAGGTTGGATTAATCCAGCAATATTTATAATCAAATGTCTTTCAGCAGCTTTTGCTACTTCCTTTGCAATCAAAAAACCTAAAAAAAATCAACACAATAATGTACAGTACCCAGACTATTTTTCTATTTTTCATCTTTATGTGACGTATTAATTTTTTTACTCTATTTCTTTTAAAAAGACTTTCTCCACTTTTTTCTTACTTCTCCCAAGCCTACATATATTTTTAAACACACCATAAACAGTTAACAGTTTAGAGGGTTTTTTTCCTCCTATATTTTTCTGACCACACCTTTAATCTGCTAAGGCTTGGCTAAGATTAAAGGCTAGGCTACGGTTGCATGCTTCATCCAGCTTCTTTGTCTGTGAGAGCTTAGCTCCATGGCAGAAATACTGGCAGGAGCCATGTTTACCACCTGAACTCTGGGGAATTTTAGGGTTCACACTGCCACCAAGTAGAGCACACATCAAAGGTCCCACATCAGATGCTTGCATTAGACAGGTGATATTTTCAGTCTGGTTGCTGAGCTTTGGACACTGGACCCACTTCTCTGGATTGCTTTTCGGGTCTCAGGCATGAAGGTCCATTAGAAAGCCTTTATTTGTTATATAGCTTACGTAAGTTTCTTTCATAGAATGATTTTTAAATGTTCATCATCACCACTGTTTTATTAATTATGTAGGTGTACGTGTGTGTATCTTGTGTGTGAACTGGGGTATATGTGTGTCATAGTGTCATTGTAGTCACAAGGCAACTTTTCAGAGTTCTTTCTTTGTTGTGAGTTCCAGGGACCAAATGCAGGCTGTCAGGCTTATTTAGTGAGAGATTTACTTGCTGAGCCATCTTACCAGCCCTACTCCTCCTACATTTACACCTCTAATATGGCCCAGAGGACCTAAGAAGGTGACTGGGGGGAAATTTGGTAAAATTAAGAACCTCTTCCAAAATTACATTGAAATTTATTCTGAGTCCTTGATTTCTCTTCTGTGTTCTTCATGTCTATTTCTTCTGTCCAAAATATATCTAGGTCTTATAGTAAGTAAGCAAGATATAGGAAGACGGAATACTAACTTTCAGGTATGCCGGTACATTTTTATATTTCGTTTTTACTTTTTCCTTGCATGTATGTCTCTATACCATGTGCATATAGTGTCTTGTGCCCATAGAAGCCAGAAGGGAGCATTTGATCTCATGGAACCAAAATGGAAGATAGTGGTGAGCCACTGTGTAGGTGTTGAAAATCGAACCCAGGAACTCTAGAAGAGCAGTCAGTACTTTTAGCTGCTGGACCATCTCTCTAAACAAAACCAGTATCTTTAAAACAATATCACATGATGAAACTTGGAAAATACATTTTCTTCAAGACTATCTTACTGGATAGAACCTGGAAGAACGTGAATAAAACACTAGCAAGCTCTGCCTTTCTTATTGAGAAAAATGCTGTAACTGACATTCTGTTAGTGGTCTAAATACAAAGGGGAAATGTAATGAGCTATGAATAAAATATATTTTAGATAATGATCTACCTTTCTGTCTAGACTTTAAAAGATAACTATTTATATTTAAGAATCAAATTCAGGAAATAGAGGTTTTTGAAAAGGCAGACACACTCGCTTGGTTGACAAATGTTGTTACTGAAGACTTTACCCTGTGTTTTTAAAACATGTCGATGTATACACATATTGCTTCCATAATTTCCTTGTATTTTTAAAATAGTTGCTGGCTGAAGTGGATAAGATGTATAATAAGGTGTAGCATGCCAGTAGCAAGTATTTTTATCTTTCCATGATGGGATTGTCCTCTTACTAATTTCTTAGCTGTGATTTCTCTAGGTGTTTTTTTTTTTTTTTTTTTTTTTACATGAATTGTCTCATATTTAAATTCCACAGAATGTTACTGAGTTTCTGGTAGTCAGAACACTTGTGTAGACTTTGCTGGGGAAATTAAAATGGACAAGATAAGTCTTCTCTTTATGAGAAGACAGCCTAGTGAAGAAGACAACGTTATATACAGAGCAAACTTACACATCCAGGAGAGACATAAAGGTTCTGTTCTCAATACTCAAGACATGAGGGATGCAGTCTAGTCTGCAGACTTTAACTCTCAGAGTACTTGTTGGGACTTTACTGTGGTGGTTCAGGAGTGCTTGCCAATAAAGCTGACAAATTGACTTCTGAAATTTGTTCTCTGACCTCATCAAACACACACACACACACACACACACACACACACACACACACACACACACACACACACACACACACACACGGTGAATAAATGTTAAAGAAAAAAAGAGAGGTGGAGAGGAATACATTTCAATGGTTTTGCGGAAAGAGCAGGAACAAAAGCCTAATGAAAGGAATGTTCAATTTATTTTGAGGACAGATTTACAAAAATCTTGAATATAGTAATGATTTTAGGGTTATGGTGAGGAGGAGCCATGCTCACCTCTGTATTTAAGGAAAATGCCTGGAAGGTGTGGATGGGGCAGGCAGTCACCCAACAAGATGAGAAGTTGAAGCTTTAGGTATTAGGCTGTATAGAAGTTAAGGTGAGAGGTAAGAAGAGGCCTTTGAAGCTGGTGAGAGGGAGTGGTGGAGGATAGTCTGAGAAGCACCTTGGAAATGACCAATGTTAACACATGCTTTTAGTACAAAAGGAGATAATTACTATTTTGTTTCCAGTTTGGTGACCAGTTACTTATTCAGGATCATTTTATTTATTAATGTATCCATTATCATTTCCTGGTACTAAGGATTTAACTAGAGGTCTGGCACACATCAGAGGAGGACTCGAGCAGCACGTCTGCTACCTCCTGCAGCTCATGTGACAGTGAAGGTAAAAGTCTGGCTCACGGTTGCTAACAACATGGTTGTGTAGAACTTCTTGCATTCAAATTATTTCATTCTGTCACCCTAACTCATTTACAACACTCCTTATCCAACATATCTTTTTAAAAGACATGTTTTATAAATTTGAGCTCTTAGCAGGGAAGAAAAAATGATTTTTGGACTATTATGTATCAAGTTATTTTACTTGTCCTGAAGTTTTCCTGCACAGATAAGTTCAGCTAATCAGTCCATTGTATTGAATTCATTCAAAATACCAGTTTTTAAATTTATACTTTGTAGTCATATGTTTATATCAAAACCTGATTTTTCATTTAAAAAAATCTCACTTGTCAGTAAGAACAGGTGCACATCTCAAATTTGAGTCTTCTCTTGTTATATTGGCTGCTGAGGCTGCATTAGGTGTGATGATTCGCAGGCTTTTGGGATCACAGCTGTGGGCATTGCCCAATCTTATCTAGGTTCTGCCTTTGACATCATTTGTTGGTAGTTGGAGGTTTCTGATAATTTTAATCTTATTATTTGAGGATTTTTCTTGTTGCTTCTTCCCAGAGTTACCTTTTCACATGTCTTTTGGGTGTGGGATGAGATGGTGGTTAGAGTTTCTCATTTTGTGTTTCTTTTGTTTTTCATTTTGAGCTATCCATCTCACCCACAAGCTCTTGTACGTTTTTCCTGGGATCAGTATTATTAGATACACATGGAGTGTGAAGTTGTGCAAACATGGTTTATGTGGTAGTCACTCCCTAAGTTGGCCCAGTGGTGGTGTTTCCAGGGACTTCTTCCTTTGGTGTTGTCTGTTTTCCCACCCCACCCCGCTCAGGGTCTTCTTTCAGAGTATATTTGCTTTACAAGGTACTGACACCTAGGTAATTTGCTTCTAGTGCCTCCAGGGACAGCCTTGCACCTCTGCATATAGGTGACTCTGTTTTACCTGAGAGGTGGATTATTAGATTCTAGCCATTTTTCTTTATTTATAAGCAGTACTTTGATATCTTTGAGTTTTATACATTTGGGATTGTGTAGGCTCTAAAGGGTTCATACCAGAAGTCAAATCTACGTAGTTTGGGATGTTCTTAGCATGTCAGTGATTTTATTAAAGTGATTTTTGTCCACAAGAAATAGCCACAGTTCACTTCATTACATGGCTGGAATTACCCAGGTTAAGTATTTATGAGTTCCTAAGTTTGAAACTTTTTGTAAAAGATAACACAGGTGAACTGCAAGCAAAACAATTAGTTTAATCACATCCCTTTCTAATTTTTTTGTATGACAAAGTCTCATTATGTAGCTAGGCCAGCTTGGAACTTACAAAGACCTGGCTGCCTCTGCCTCCTGATTGCTGGGATTAAAGGTATGTACCATAATCGGCTGATCTCATTCTTAAGTCATTGTTGCTAATGAAATGTATTTGCCACTTTTTAAACTTTTCAGACTGCACATAGTACCATACTTTCCTGGTTAACATTCATTGTAGCACAGTTGCTTATCATAGTAACTGCTGAAAATTCAGTCTTTCAGAGATGAGTCATAGGCGTGAACACAGTGTGATGTAATACTGAGTCCTCTGAAGCAATCCATTTGTAGCTGACTGCTGACCAAAAGATGTGCATCGTTGTTTTTCTTGAAAAGTTAAACTATCCCACAGTGCTCATGTGAATTTCTATCAGGAGTGGGTGTATTTGAGAACTTTGATACACAGTTTGCAAGCTACAGCTTTATGTGAATCTCTCATCTTCCATGACAACATGTTTTCTTGGCACACATCATTTAGAGGATGATAGTTGGTTTTGTTATCCTTAGGTAAGCATTTGGTTCACAGAAGTTGGGACAAAAAGAAGAACATATGTGCAATCTGGTGTTCTGAAATGAGACATTTTTCAGTGTGATGCTTTGCTGAGTTCTGATTTGCCTTGCTTGCTTTCCCCTTGAATGTATTCTGGCGATGGTGAGACACTCAGATAAGTTTGTCTGTCAGAGGCACAGTTCAGAACCTTCATCTCCCCCCTTTTGTCTTCAGTGTAACTCATTTTCGACAGCTGTTCTGAGAAAAACCAAAATGATAGAGAAGCAACGGTTGTCTGGGAACATTACTTTGGAACCTGGTTAGCTCCTGTGATTTAGGTTTTAGTAGTTTAATCTTTCAGATGTCCCCTCTCAAGCTTGACTGCGTCACCTTGCTCTGATTCACCCCTGAAATGGACTGACTACACCAGGAACAGGGATTTAGTCGGTGGGTGTCTGGGCAACATGTTCTTTGTGGCCACTGTCCTCATGGCTCACACTTTTTGCAGAGTTCACTTGTGACAATAATAATTGTACAACAACAGATCCTATATACCCTGGCCATATACAGTCTCTGTGGGAAAAAGATTTATACAGTGCATTTATGTTTTGAATTGACAAGAATTTCTCTTGCTTTAAAAATTGGTTTAAGCCTCCCTAGAGTGTTAAGTGCTAAGTCAATATTTTGCTCATTATGCAGAAGGAGCACCAGATGGTCTGTGAGGGTGACACTGTATGGGTGGGAGCCCTGGGGACTGATGCTGTGGTACACTTTTGTGGTTCTCAAGCCATCATCTTCCATAGCAACTCATCCATATGCTGCTGTAACTCAGAGATGAGCAATGAAACAATTATTTTTAAAAGTAAAGAGATGAACAATGAAACAATATTTTAAAAATATAAATACTCCCAGCCCAGCTCAAAATAAAGTTCAGGATGCTGGTAAATAGCCCATGGCCTTTTCTTCTTACTCTGCCTTCCTCTTCTCTGGGTAATGATCGTGGATTCTCAGCTTGCTTTTTATTCAGTGAAGATTCTCACTAAGATAAAAACCTGAGAGTATTTTTATTATTATTTTCCTGCAATCAGCCTGCAAGAGGATTATTTACTGCTTTCTACTTCCTCCTATGTTCTTTATCAGTTTCTCTATTTTGAAAAGTGGGGGGATAAAAATCAGTTCTATACTGGATGTCTCTGTAATGGACTCAAAATTGAGAGCAATTTGTCAGTAGTCTCTATGACACTACCAGCACACAACAAAGCTGTGACACACAAGTTCAAATAACCTACCATACGAGATATTCCACAGGAAACACAAGCCAGGATGTTTAATAATCACAGTTTATCACAAAACATGACTGATTAAAAAAAATGTTCTTTGATTATATAATCTTTAAATTTATAAAACTGTACTAAGTTGAACTTTGTGGTTTAGTAAAATGTTTACTGAAGGGTGTATACTAAGGTAGAGGATTAAAAAGAAAGGAAGCAATTCTCTCAATAAGTATATTATGAAGGGGACCAGCAGGAGGGGGACATTAGCAAAGTACAGCGATAGACAATGCCATAATGAAACATAATTTGCAAATTGAAAAATTAATTAATCAAAGGTCTGACACTGGGTAGAATTGAAAAATTTAGGCATATTGTGCCTGTAGTCTAAGACCAGGTGCTCAGTATCAGTGGAATTTGCCAATGTAGATTCTAACAAGCAAGCAAATAGATAAAACTCCCTGTGGTCTAACTGCTATTCAGGAGTCTGTAGTCTGTGAATGAGGAGGGAGTTGGGTCACCACCTACTAACTGGTGAGGAATCAGTTTTTGAGTTTGCAGAGCGACAGTGTTCACCTCATCCGGGCGTAATTTACTCCTTTTCTTGCACAAATGTAGATGAGGCCTGTAGATGACCGAACCAGCTTAAAAGGCAGATATGTGAGCAACTGAAATGGGCTTTTCATAGACTCCAGAGTGTTCATGGAATGGGGCTAAAGTTATGTCTACAGCATGGCTGCAGTCAATGCGTTGTCATTGCAAGAAAGGGAGTCAAGTTGAAACAGTCTGACCTGAGGGTTTTACTTCTGCATAATTTGTGAGACCTCACCATATCCTCAGGGCATGCATACCAGAAAACAGGCAAAATCAACTGGAAGAAAAAATCATTTATTGCTCTAGTATGTCTAGGTAAAGAGAAATGAAATTTATTAAAAATTTCATACTGGGCGTGTATGTTCTATGGGCCTGTTTAGGCACAGGTACGGCTTGTTATCCCTCATGTATGTGAGCTTGTGATATTTACTCTGGCATTTATTAACACAAGGCTAAAATATCTCTCATCTTTGCTCGGTCCAACAGTATTTAGTAGCATATTTTATAGAAATGCCAGACTATCATGTCAGGACCACAAGTCCCCAAACTTCATTTTTAGACTTTGTCAATGGTGCTCCCTCCAGGGCATCTCAGAAGTGTTGTTACCGAATTGTGCCTAGGTTAGCGGGTATTAAAAATAAGACCTGGCTTTAGTAATCCTCCCAGGGTTAGATTTTATTATGTGTCAGGGTCTATGAGGAGTCCTGTGAAGTTAAATTCCAAAATAGATTTACGTATTTGAAAAGATTATACAGTAAAGCTACCAAAGACATATAGTTTAAAGAGTAGATCACTTATTTCCTTCTGCTCCATCAGGATCCTGTGTTCTGTTCCCCAGTGCCATGGTATCATTGTTTTCCTGGAAACCCTCCGGGGAAGAGTAACCCATAAAATACCTTGCTCTCCTCACTATCAATTGTCTTGTATTAAATATATTTATTTACGTTTTTGAAAATTTTACAATGGGTTGAGAATATTTTTATCAGGACCTATAATTTTCTTATTATTTTTACTTGCTACATTATATTCAAATATATGTGCATACTAGCATTAACTTAACCCCCTTTAATGGACACTTACTGGCTCTAGTATTTTTATATTAACAATTCTTTAGAACATGTGATTATGCACAAATGACATTTGGAAAATTTCTAAACATTAAATTATGGGCTAAAGGTCTAATATATAGATTGAGATTTTATTTTATCTACTTTTCGGGGGCAGGTGGCAATGGGGTCTTATATAACCAGGGGTGGCCTTGTACTCTATGTAGCTAAGACTGACCTTAAACTGATCCTCTTCATCTACTTCTCAGGTTTAGGGTTCCAGGATGCACCATTATGCCTGGCCAGGAACTGAAATTTTAAAGAAATGTTTTCCCATAGTTGGTCTGTCAGTTTCTAACCCTGATATTACTATCAGTGCCTCTTTATCCACACCCTACACCACACAGGAAAAGCCGGATCTCATTGCTTTAGTTTATATTTTTATTTTCAATTAGATTGTTTGTCTTATGTTTAATTGTCAGACATTTATACTTGTTCTTAACATTTACATTATAAAATATATTACATATATGGAAAAGTACTTAAATCAAGGTTTTTCTTTTCTTAATTATTATTTTTATTTTTTAGCTAAGTCTCATATATCAAAGGCTATTCTGGAAATTACTGTGTAGCTGAGGCTGAGCTTGAACTCTTGGCCCTTTTTCTCTGTTCCCCAAAAGCTGGAAATTCAGAAGTGTGCTTACCACACCTGGCTTTAAAAAAGGGCGTTTTGTCATGGGGAAAACATCTACAACCACTGCAAGGTTAAGAGGCCCAATGTTTTCAGCACGTTAAAGCCCCCAATCCCATCTGAAGATAAAGCTGACGTTGCCTTTCTGTTGAGGTAATACTGCCTCCTGTTTTCTTTGTAGTCTCACCCTAGATCAGACAGGCCTAAACACGACAATTTGGCTTTGCTTATTTTCTATACTTGACTATAACTAGAATGTAGACTCCTGTCCTTTTTTTTGTCTAGATGCTTTCAATACACATTGTTTGTGAGAGATACATTCTGATTGCTCTGTGTGATGATAGTTTGCTTGTTTTCATCGTTATATAGTACTTCATTGGATATTGTGCACAACTTATCCATTTTTGTGTTGGCAAAAATTTTCAGTTTGGAGCTCTGTGGTAAGCTTTCTCTCACATGTGCATAGGTACATGCATCTTTGTTGGGGCAATCTGAGAAGTGGAGTTTCTGGATCCTAGGATGAGGTATATGAGCCAGTGTGAGTTGGAGCTGTGTAAAGAGACACATCTTACAGTTGGTGCTCACATGGAAGCTTTATTGGTGGGGAGGGAGAAGGGAAGAAAGGGAAAGGGGAAAAAAAGAGAAGGGTGGGCTGGAGGTGTGAGAGGGAAAGGAAGGGGTAAGAGAGAGGGAAGGTCTGGGCCAGGGTGTTACTTTCTTATTGGCCAGGACTCAGGAAGCGGGTCTGAATGCTAACACTGTTCAGCTCATTTGGTTTCCTTTTATCCACATCCAGGGCTGATTGCCCATCTCAGCTAAACCATTCTGGAGACTTCCTCATAGACACATCCAGAGGTGTGTCCCCCAGGGGCTGTAACTCTTGTCAAATTGACTGACGAGATTACCCACTACAGGGTACAGTCTTCTGCACATGATGCTATTTAGTGTCTTCTTTTAAATGCTTACACTTTCTGTTTATTTATTTTTGTTTCTGTCAGTCCTTACATTTTACATTCATTTATTTATTTTTGTCTTGCTGTATTGCTCAGTGCCATACCAAGAACAGAAGAGGTGACAATGGTCATTCTAAGTCAATTGGTTCAAATTCATTGATAATACTGGTTAGATATCTTCTCCTAGTCTCTATATTTTAATAGATATCATGAGAAATATTTAATATATAAAGTTAAATTAAATTTTAATTTATTACTTGTGTGTATATGTATGAATGCATTTGCATGTACAGGGTGAATGCACATCACAGTGTGCACATGGAGATCAGAGGATAACAACCTGTGTCTTCTCTTTCCAGTTGGATTGTGGGGACTGAACTCACATCCCCACCCTTGGTCATAAGTGCTCTTATCCTTTGACCTATCTCAACAGAATTCCCTTTATTAATTAAAAATATTAAAAGAAATTAAAAAAACTTTACTTGGATTATGAATTTGTTTACTCTTCCTAATATTTCTACAAAACTTAGCTAGTATTTTGAGACTACGTCATTAGGTTCTTACAAGCAGCCCTGCTATTTTTTACTGGTGAATGGCTTTTTTAGTGTTACTATTATGTTTATCAATATTACTGGTCTCTTTCCCTAGTGATTGCTTTTTACTTCAAGCCTGTCTTATCTCATCTTATTAGTGGGTTTTTGGCTAGTATGTGTGTGCTAGGTTTGAAAATTTATTTTTTGTTAGAAGTACCTTTGCAAACTACATAGAATGACATTTTTTTATTGTAGTGCTTAAGTTTTGGGCGTCTGAGTCTCCATGCTCCAGCTCTGCTGTGCCCTGTGCTTATGCTTCTTCTCATTGCTGTCATCTAAGATACTGTATAGGCCACTTCCTTGTTTTGTGTCGTTTGCCTTCCCATTAGAAGGCAAACAGTAGGCTTTTACCTGACTTTATTTACGATCTAGATATCACTAAGTGGATATGCATTAAAAAATTATGACAAAACAGTTAGTTGTAAAATTTTCTCTTTACCTATTTGCTTTGGATTTCCAAAGGCATAATATATAGAGAAATTCCTTAGACACAAAATCTGTTCAGTCTGGAATTTCTTGAATTTATGTGATTATAGAACTATTCTGAGTTTCTTTGTATATTAGAAAACTAGTGTTACATAGGACACAGCCTGGGAAAGCATTGGCCTTCATGGTATAAATAAGGTATTGCTAGAGTGTCACAGATTAGTATGTAGAGTCCAGTGATCTGGGGAGCAGGAAAGATGCGCAGATCACCAAATTTACCCCCCCCCCCCAATTTGTATAACAAAACGTTGTTAGAATACAGCTGGCTTGTTCCCTTATAGAGTCCCCATGGCTACTCTTGTTCTTCAGGGAAGGTCAAATGTATGTGATAGGATCTATGTGAGCCATAGAATTGTGATTATTTACTCTCTGGCGCCTTACAGAAACTTTGCTGACAATAGTTGTAAAAAATTGATAAACACTCAATATTTTGTGGGTTCTTTTATGTAGATAATCTTATTTTTTTTTCCACTACAAGACCAGGTTTCTCTATGAGCCCTGGCTGTCCTGAAGACCAAGCTGGCCTCAAACTCACAGAAATATGCTTGCTTCTGCCTCCTGAATGCTAGAATTAAAGGTGTGCACCATCACTGCTAGACAGATATATATATTTTTTTATGAACTGGTATTTTGCCTACATGAGGGTGTGAGTTACCCTGGAGCTGGAGTTCCAGACAGCTGTGAACTGCCATGTGGGTGCTGGGAATTGAACCCAGGTCCTTTGGAAGAACCAGTGCTCTTAGCCATTGAGCCATCTCATCTCTCCAGTCCTGTAGTAGATAATCTTAATGATCTTAAAAATCTGTTTGAGGTAGGTAAGGTTATTTTTATATTAAAGATGAGAAAAATAAGATACTGAGGAGAATGCTAGTTTAAAGAGCTTCAGTATTGTGAAGTGACAGTTGCTAACAGCTGTCAAGTACTGTTGCATGCTAAAGACCATACTGATTGTGTCCTGCATAATTTCAGTGTCAAAATCATGAGGCAGATTTATGGTGTGCCATTCATAGATAAGAAAATGAAAATTATTCATGAAGAAAAAGTAGATAAACTATTCTATTATGTACCTTTGAGGAACATTGTTGATCCAAGAGAAGCTCAGTTATTCTTGTCATCAAACCAAACTTCAGTATATGCAAGAGAGGCTACTCAGCACGCACATTTCCCGTGTGGCTGCTCAGGGCTCTAGATGAAAGCTGTAACAAACATTCAGTTATGCATCTAGAAGGTGGGCTTTTGAACATAGGCATTAGAGCTCATGTTACTAGTTAAAGAGATGTTCTGCATGTTAATATAGTCTTGAAAAAGTCCTGGACACTGGTCAGGATTGTGAACTTTGCAAATGTGAACTCCATTTGGAACTGTATATTCTTGTAGGGCCTTTTCTAATAAAATTATTAGTTTTCTTTTCTAATAAAAATATTCAGTACTATGACAATTTCAAAAACTCCAAAACTAGAAATAAAAGAATGAACCTTACTTCTTTTCAAAGCCAGTAGCAGCCTTACTTAACAGTTGAATAGTTTTTTTTTTTTTTTAGCCTCTTGTTTAAGCACGGTATTGAAAATTTTAAAGGCATGCAAATATAATCTGTATCCCTATATTTGCTGTGTGTGTGCAGACAGTAGCATACTGTTGTGTTATTGCTCAGGATTCTAAATAAAAATTTTAATAACTACATAATTTTATGTATTGGAGTAGACTGTGTTTTACTTAAATATGTGATCACGGGCAGCTTCAAACTCCTGCTCCGTACCCCTTCATTTCCTTTTCTTCTGCATTTTAAGTCCTAATAATAATTGTGCTTGTATCAAATCATTCTTCCTGTCAACATTATTTTCTAATTAACTTCATCCTTTTTGTAAAGGGTTAATCATAATTTAAGTAGATAAATGTATGATGTGGGTGTATCATATTTATATACATATATATTTAAAAAATTGTGGTTTGTCCCTTCATTATATTTATATAGAAATTAAACAAGTTATAACTTGTATTAACATTTATTTATTATAATAGTATGCTTAGAAATATAACTCTATAAGATTATACAAATAGTCATCTAGGTTTTTCTAATAGATTATTTGTGGTTTTCCGTTTTACTTTTGTGTGACATGTGAGGTAGGGATTCAGTACTGTTGTTTTTTTTTTTTTTCTTAAATAGATACTTTTTTCAGGGCCATTTGTTGAATAGTTTATTTTCCTTTACTAACTTGAAGTGTCAGTATGCTAAATTCTTCTACATATTCGTCTTTCAAGAACTATTGTGTTGTTCATTGGTCTGCGAGTGAATTTCTGTTCCAGTAACACGTTCTTCAGCTGTTGTTCTCGGTAACATTTACACCGGAGGTTTCAAAACTAAGCCTCGTTCATATTATTTTGTTTTGGGGAAGACTTTAAACTTCATAAAAAAACCCCATAGGATTTAAGTCATTTACTTGAGTACAAATATAATCCTTGAGTAGAGGATATTATTCTTTAGTTTCTTTAGGTTTTTATGTTATGTATATAATACATATTTTTAAAAAGAAGAATGAGGCTGGGATGTAGGTAGGTAGTAGAGTGCTTGCTTAGCATGTGCAAAGTTCCAGGTTTATCCCAGAAGGTACTCAGAAATGGAAGCATCATGGAAAAGGCTTGGGTGGGACTGACATTTGTGCTTAATATAGTATCTGTCTCAAGGAATTATGGGAATTTAAACGCAGGGTTGTGTCAGTGGACACAAATGTAAGTATTTAGAATCTCTAAAAAGGAATTCTTGGCATAAGAACCAACAAACTTTGAAGGGGATGGGGTCATAGATGCTAAGCAGCATTGTTTATGGGACAGAAAGTGAGCAGGAGGTTTGAAATGAGACTTGGTTGTGTTTCACGCTGACCACAGCACCTGCTGAGAAGTGAATGTTTAATCCCATTGATATCCCAGACCTTTTATTTATGTAATGGGATAGTAATCCCTTCTTATAGGCAATTGGGGAGATTCACTCAGAAATCTGACATCAGCTGAGCTGAACTGTGTGCCTGCCGGTGATAAAATTTGCTTCAAATATTTGTTCTTTCTTTATAAAACACTTGTTTATCATCTGTGGTGTGTGTGTGTGTTAAGAGGACAGTTTGTGTGAGTCAGTCCTCTCCTTCCACTGTGTGGATACCAAAGATTGAACCTGGGCTCTCAGGCTTGGCAGCAAGTACCTTTACTCAGTGAGCCATCTTGCTGGCCCTAGTTGTCTTCCTTTTTACCATCAATTCCACAGGATCAGGACTGATGAGGAGGACATTAGATCTAGGGCTGGGTATTGGAGAGCTGAGGACATCTTTGTCCTTTCAAATCAAATTCATTTCTGATCTATGTATAGTGACATCAGCAGCAAAATGATGTCGGGTATGCAGGACATTTTTTCTTATGAATAAACACACACACGCACACTCACATACACGTATACCACTTTTCTATTGTTGGTTGTTTTGCCCTTTTGGGGGACCCGAAATCCAGCTCCCAAATAAATCACACATAGAGGCTTATTCTTGATTATAAATGCCTGTCCTTAGCTTGGCTTGTTCCTAGTCAGCTTTCCTTAAATTGTCTGTCTATCTTTTGCCTCTGGGCCTTTTCTTTTCTATTCCTGTGTATCTTTCTTTGTTTCTTACTCTGAAGCTTGCTGTGTATCTGGGTGGCTGGTCCCTTGGTTCTCCTCCTTCCCTAGCTGCTTCTTTTTCCTCTCTCCTTTTCAAATTTCTCTGATATATTCTCTCTGCCTGCCAGCCCTGCCTGTCATTTCTCCTGTCTTGCTGTTCAGTTCTTTATTAGATCCTGAGGTGTTTTAGACAGGCACAGGAACACAGCTTCACAGAGTTAAACAAGTGCGACATAAACAAAAGTCACACACCTTGACATGATATTCTCCAACAAATTTCTGGACAGGGGGGAAAAAAAAAGAATTGGCAGTTGTTTGGGGTTGAGGAGATGGGAGGGTGCTAGCCCTGGAAAAATGTGTTTAAACCCAACCTGTTCCTGCTCCACTTGAACTTAGTACAAAATGCCTTTTATCACATGAGTTAAGTGTAAAGGTAAAGGACGGTAACTCTCCCATTTTACAGAAGAAACAATAGAAGACAATGGAGTGGACATTGCCTAGTAGTTGTAAACGTGGACTTAGCACGCAAGGTCTGTCACCAATCTGTTACAGGGCCTTCTCTAAGCTATGTGCTTGCTTCCTTGACCATGATTTCTACCTCAGACGTGGGGCAATTCCTGTACTTCACAATGAGACCCTTAAGCTGTTCTGAAAATACAGTGAAGGAGTAAGTGGATCTCTCCGTGATGCTTGTTGCTGCGTTTTGAAAGTGGGCAGATGGCCTGTTTAGACTGGGACCAACTCACAGTGTGCAGCTCATCTTCAGTGGATCTGCAGGAGTTAGTCAGTCAGCACATTGCTGCTATGACAGCATTACAGGAGCTTCAGCTCCAGGTTCTTCTTACCCTTAAGTCATTTTCAAAAAATGTATTGGCTATAGGGCTGAGGAAATGGCTCCATGGGTTAAGCGATTACTGAGTAAGCACTATGATCTGAGTTCAGATCATTAGCAGCTATGTGAAAAACAGGCATGACAACACATACCTGTGAGCTCGGCACTGAGAGGTGGAGACATGTAGTGGTTCTAGCCTAATCATTGAGCTCCAGGTTTGGTGGGAGACCTGTTTCAAACAATAAAGTGGAAAGCAATAGAAAAAGACACTCTATTTTGACTTCTGGCCTCTGCATAGATGCTTAAGCACAGCCACGTTGGTAGTTATACCAGCCAGAATTATCATCTGTATTATTTGTGACCTGGATACATTTGAGCTCAACTTCAGGGTAAAGGCAGAGAAGAGATGCATATGTGAAAGTTGTACCCTATGCAGGAGTCAGGTTCTTATTTCTGACTGTCACCTAAACTGGGAAAAGGAGAGAAACATTCTCATTCTAGAATACACATTATCATAGAACATGAAGTTATACAGCTTCTATTCTGCCTTTCTTAACTGGATGTTTCTACACTGCTGCAGCAACTTCTTTACCAGCGTTGAGTACCCTGTTACCAGTTCTACTCTCGTTACTTCTGCTTCTCCAGGACTTAGCATGGTGCCTGGCAGAGAAAGCATGCACTGCCCAATGAGTAACTATGACACACTCAGGAAATTTGGCTCTCTATTACCCAAGTTAGCATTTTTTTTTTCCTGATCTCTCCTCTTCTAAATTTCTGCCATGAATTTAAAATGCTTGAAACATATAAAGTGCCACATACGTGCTACACAGAAAGTTCAGACCGCATTGGCCCTCTGTACTCATGTAAGTTGTTTGGTTTGTGTCCAGTTGATAATGCAGCTGTTATTTTTATAATCATCCTAAGTACATATTTGCACAACAGGCGGTGTCAACTCATCTTGGTGCTATTTGCCTGATACTTTCAATTACCAAGCTCCATTACACACGTCATTATTTGTGGTTGAGAGGGAGTGGTTCTGAGAGTGGCAGCAAGAAGTTTCTTAAAACGAGGATCAAATTGACCCTTTTAAGATGTCTTTAGATGTATCTTAGTTTAACTGCCTTCATGCTAAGAAAAGCCCTGGCTTGCTTGTTTTCACTACTGTACTGTTTAGAAAACAGCAGGCTGAATAAAATGGTGTCTGTGCTTCTTAAGTATTAAGGAATTTACTTGCAAGGTTATGTTATATTATTGCTGTTTTCAGTGCCCTGCCTTTCCATTCTTACCAGTAAGTATAATTCAGGAGGGGAAAACTAACTCGAGGAAGAAATCCACACCAATGTGAAACTTGTAGCTGCATACTTTATCCTGAGGAGCAGCCCAGACTTCAGTTGCAGGAGTACTGAAAATGAGCTTTGTCATTCAGAATCCCCAGAGATCCTGGTCCATGCTGCGCACCTGTAGGTTCTCAGAAATGCTAACTAAGTTCCTATATCTTTACCTCATATTCGAAAGAAAAAAAACCAGCCTACCCAGTAATAACTAAGATCTCTAAATAAAGTCTAGGGCTAGTTTCCAATTCCTTTTTACACTGAAGGAAACACTCCATAGCTTAAAAATAAAAAGGACCCAATTCACTAATAGTCTTTTCAAGAAGATAAAACATTTTGCAAGTTTCAAAAATTGACTAAAGTTTCTATGATCTTACCCATGCAATACACTGGCTTTTTAACCGAGCAGGTCTTGAATTTTAGCATGGTAGAAAGTACCTTGGGATACTGTGTAAAAATAGGTTTCTGGGAAGACCATGATTCAGGACCACACAGCTGATATGCCTGGATTGGTCTAATCTTTTTGTTATTTTTTTATTCTTATTTTAAGAAATACTCTGGCTATTGTTTCTATCAGTTCTACTCACATAAGACCTTCTTTGTGTCCTTTTGTTTTTTTAGTGGCACACCTATGTTCCAAACAGCATAGACTATGAAGAACTAGTGAAAAAGTATTAATTTATAAACAGGAGGCTGAAGATGTAGACAAGTGGTAGAGCAGAAGTAAACAAATGGAATACTCTGTTACAACAGTAGGTATTTCAACGAAGTGTATTTGCAAAGAGAAGAAAAAGGGAAGAAAACATAAAAAGTGAGCGTGTTTATTGAATGAAGAAATTGCAAAATGTATCCCAGTGTTGTTTTTTTTAAATCCATTAGCAGTTCTTGGTTTTGCTCAAATGGCCGTTCTCCTTTACAGTCATAAAGTTGCACTCATAAGGCATGGGGGAATTTTCTGTAGTCAGTGCAAATACTTTAGGGACAAAGTCACAGTGAGTCTAGAAACAGCTCTTGAAAGCTTGTGGTCTGCGTTCAGACTTGGTTCAGGGTGATGAACTGCCCTTGTAAAATGCTCTTATAAAGACATACTTTCTTCTTCTAAACAACCTCATTGTTCCTTCTGTGAGTACTGATTTGTGCCCACTATGCTTGTCTACAATAACGTAAAGAAGCAATACAGTGTTGGTGGCTGTGTAAACATGTCACACTTAGGCATTGAGCCTTCTGGATTTGCCTGTCTTTCTCCCACAGCCAGCACTGGGAGTGTAGGTATGAGCCACTGTGGAGGTTTTCTCTCGGGTTCCAGGACCTGAATTCAGGTCCTAGTGCTCATTGCAATACGACCCACCAATCCATCCCATAACTTTCAACTTCTAATGTGCCATAACAGTTCTTTTGATAACCTTCCTAACAAGCATTCAGCTTAGACTGGATACCCTTTTGTTGTTGTTTTGAGACAGGGTTTCTCTCTGTAGCCCAGGCTGTCCTGGAACTAGCTCTATAGACCAGGCTGGCCTTGAACTCATAGAGATGATCCACCTTTCTCTGTCTCTCAAATGCTGAGATTAAAGACATGGCCAGCACAACTTGGCAGACATTTTATTTTGTGAGCTAAAATTGACCACTTTGTGATTTTTGCCCAATAGCGTTATTATTTTGGAAAGAGAAAAGAAAACAATATCTCTTAATTAGTACTTACCATATCATAATTTCTGTTCTCAAGTTCCTTCCTTGTTCTTTGTTGGTTTGAACATATTAAACTAGTTTTCCCCTCACATCAAAGTGGAGTTATAGAGTACATCAGCAGTTGTGAAAAGTGGCCCGCACAGTAGGAACTCTCAAGGGCCTTTGTCTTTGAAGTCAAAACCACCTTCATCCTAATGTACACTCGTGTTTTCTATGTTCCCTATAGTGGCAATTGCATGGAAGCCACACCCAAAGCAATCCTAATGCAGTTGCAGCTTTTACTAGATGTGATCTTAGGTGCCTTGGAGAAACAATACGGAACTCATTTTTCATTACTCATGATAAAAATAAAAAACAAAAGGGACAAAGTTGTTTAATTTTATACATTAGTAAAATTTAGTGATTTTTATTAAGTTTTTAGTCTTGTTGTAATGCTTCGAAATTAGAAGTATACATAGAGCACTCACGCTGCATACCCAGTGTGATGGGCATTATGAGAAAAGTCATGTTTGTGTGTGAGAATGTTTTGGTGGTGAATAGTCTTCACTTGGAAGCACAACTAACAAGACATACAATAGCTATGTCTGATCCTTGGCAGACATATCTTCAGAAAATGAGCAGCAAGCTCATTCATTGCAGGAAATGCAAGAAGAAAGGGGAGAGAGGCAACTGACACTATTCTTTGTTAGTAAAATTTAGCTTTTCAGGAGAAAATTAATATTTTGGAAAACTTGTGTCTACCACAAAGATTTAATGGCTTCCCAAAAGGTTTAAAAACATTTCTGGTAGGATCAGTAGAAATATTAGGAAATGTAATTTTAAATCTACTATATAGTAAAACATGTCAGTGTTTTGGAGGTCTGTGTTACTCAGTGAGTGAATCTGTACTTTTTAAATGAATGAATGAATGATGTTACAGTAAAGTGTGCTCCAAAGACCAAGGTAAGGACCAGAGGTCTTGAAGTCAGAGGGTTCATGAAATATATTGATGTTCAGGCTTCAGATTCCATCTTGTCCTTGCCATTTGAGAAATTGCTACCTTTTTTTGATATAGATCAAAGAAAAATAGTCACAATTATCTGAAGAGTCTACAAAACATTGTACCTCTTTCCAAGTATGTATTTTTGTAAGAGTGGATACTTTTCACTGTTGTCACCAAACTAGCCTGTCAATAGATTGACTCCAGTGGCACCCAGGAGAACATATATCTCTTTTAGGGAAGAAAGCATTTAAGAAATTTACAAAAATGAGAAACAATGCCATTCATTAACTATTAGGTTACTGCATAGTATATTTATTATTGCTATTTTAAATAAAATACTTTAAAAACTGACCAAGTTTCAGTTTCTAGCATAATGAATACTAAATATAGCACTAGCCTTTGAGGACTTGTAGTAAAATTTAAGGACTATGAAGGAATCCTGATATCCAGGGATTTTATTACCAATGGAATAGCCAATGTCTTTAGAATATGAGACCATCTTAACGTTATCTGGTTCTGTGCTGTTCAGTTACCTCCTCTAATTGCTTTTTAAACATGCTTTTTGAGGCGGGATGGGTAGTGAAAGACTATTGAGCATGTAGACTGAGCAGCACAGAATACGTGATTAGCTAATTGATCTGGCTTCATTAATTTCTGCCTTTGGAACTCTTTTAAGAGTAGAACTCCAGTTTCACTAAATAAGAAGGCTCTTCTAGAGAAGGGTGCTGCACTATCAGAAAACTAGGTGTGCAGCACCTGAAGTTGACCTCTGACTCCCACACATGTGTGCACAAGTACGTGTGTACCTGTACACACGTGAACACCCTCAATACCATACTTGGGTGTTAGCCTTAGACTCAATTCTTTTGAAAGTAAAAATTCATAATGTATTTGTATAGCCAAATTCTGCAGTATTTTGTATGATTATTTAAAAAACATTAAATGCATAAATATAAAGTTCAGGAAAGATGAGTTCAGTTTCAAAGAACTCTGAAGAAAAAGGTAGTTTGAGGTAGTTTGTTGTTGTTATTGGGTTTTTTTGGGAGATACATGTAGTTCAAGTGTGGGTGTAGCAGGATAGTAAAAGTTTTAATAAAATTTCATATCTCTAGGAAATGTATTAGATTCACACACAGAATATTGCAGATATCTTAATATCTCAGTTTTTGCTTTGAAATGTAAAAGGTTAGCACTGAGGAATGAAATGTTTGAAGGCAATTGGTTTGACTCAGTGGTTCACTATATAAAATATTGCCAAATCAGTGAATCGACAAAGTAAAATTCTTTAATTCTTCAGTTTTTTAATATGCAATGCTATAATTTAATGTAAAGGTGAACAAAATTTTGTTTATAGTTTTTTTTTTTTTTTTAAAGCACTTTACTGTCAGGATTGGAAGGTCATTTAATCTAACCACCTAGTTCATGTTTTAACCTTCTTGCTAAATCAAACAACAAAGGAAAAAAATAAAGGAGTGTTAAAAAAGAAATGGGTGTGACCTAGAGACAGAACTTTATGTAGGATTAAAACTTTAGCCTGAAAGCTTTCAAAGTCTAATTACATGGGGAGGTGCCGCTATGTTTTTATTTTCTGTTTACCTTTGATCCACCAGCTATTTGTTGGCAGAATGGGACAGGCTTTTTGAGTGTTCATGGTTTCTTTATTTGATGTTCAGACACTGGTCTGAAGTTGCCTGGTAACTTTTCTTCTAAAACCCTCTAGTATTAACACTTGGTTCTTGTTTCTAGAGTAATAGCAAGTTGCCATATATCTGATTTCCTTTAAATGTGTAAATAAAAAACTGGATTTTAGAAGTAGTTTTGCTGTTTTTCATCTATCAAACATGTTACATATAACCCCCCAATAACACCGATCTCCAATAATAATATTAATATATATGAACTTGGTGCCCATTATTTAATATAAAAATTATATATTTTATAAAACTTGAATATATATACATATATTTGATTTTCACATATGTAATATAGGTATTTGATTTTCTATAAATTTGTTTTTAGTATAAAAATTGTTTTTGTTCCAAAATATATTGTGGCAACATTATGTCAGCAAGTATAAGATTTACATTCTAATTTTAAATGGTTACAAAGTAATGTTTCTGTGTCATAATTAACTTTTTTAACCAGTAGTTTCTTTTTGACTTTTCACTATTATAAAAATGTTACAATGACTATACGTATTAGATGGGCTATATTTTTCATGTGTTTGTGATTGGTTCTTTTAGGATAATTGTTAGACAATTTAAATAATGCAGACATTTAGTACTTTAAAACTACTAAATTTCTGTTCAGAAAGTTACTTCAATTTATAGTTCAATTCATAATATAGTAATGTTCCTATTTATCTACTTCCTCACTAGTACTATTTGATTTTTCTGGTATTTTAGGTAGATGTTTTACTTATATCTCTCTATAAGATGAATACTTTATGTTATTAACTTTTTGTATTATTGGATATTAGTATTTCTTACTGTACTTTCCTTCAGATTTTCATGTTTTTTTTTATATTGAAGTATACTAATAAAATTTAAAATTTAACTAAGAATGTGTGAAGGGTTGACAAATATATGGTAGGGAACAGGTTATCACTGTGTACAATGTAAAAGTCTATAATAGAAGTTTTTGAAGGCAAAGAATTTTTTTTTTAAATTTCTTTTAGTGTTTTTACACTTCAGTGTGATCCCTGACCCATGGTCACTATTTGTTGAGTGAGTGAATATACAGAGGTTAGGGTCGTCTGTGGGCGCTAGGTGTTCTGGGGATTCCCTCAACTAAACAGATTGTGATTTTCGCTAGATCGTCTCACTTCTGTGCTGCCCTCAGGATTAAAGTAGCCACTTGTACTTTTGGAAATGTCTTCTTTAGTCTAATCTCTCCTAGGTCTCAAATGAATAGTTTATAGAATGTGCAGTGTGCTGGTTGTCACTCTGGGCCTGTTTTAACATGTTGATTCTTTATGTCTGCTTTCAATGTTCAGGAAGATACAGCAAACTTTTGTTGTTGTTTATGATGATAAACTATATTATCTTAGAAATTTATACTCTCTTCCAATTGTTAGTTCCATAATTTACCAATAGTGTAAGTCAACTGACAGTCTGACAGGAGATATCTCTACCCACACATAGCAAGACTGTGTAGTAAGAAGTTTCTGGCCCTGCCCAGCTTTGAGGTCTGGACCCAGAGTCTCTAAGTTGCTTATTCTCAAAGAAACACACAGAAGCTTCTATTAATCACAAGCTGATTGGTCTTGGCTCAGGCTTATTCCTGACTCTTATACTTTAAGTCAGTCCATATTTCTGCCATGTGCCTTGGTGCCTTTTTGCTGAGTGCAGCATTCTCGTCCCGCTTCCTCTGTGTCTCACTGTCATCTGTTTCTCTGCTCTTTTACTTCTCAGAATTCTCCTAATCTGCTTGCCCTGCCTCTACTTCCTGTCTAGCTACTTGACCAATTATCATTTTATTAAACCGTTATTCACAATGACAAATATTTACAGTGTACAAAAGCATAATCCCGCAGCAAGACAGCAATGATTTTACAGATGGAATATAGAGAATTAGAATATCCTTTTTGCCTAAAACGTCTGGAATCTGATTTGTTCCAAGTTTTAAAATATTTCAGAGTTAGAGATCTTAATTCCTAAATAGCTTAATTATTGAAAAAGTTTGTCTTATTAGCCACAATATTTCTAGTTGCTTTTTAATGCCTTCACATTGTTTACTTGATAGCGACTTATTTTATTTATTTATTTAGATGTCTAGCATTTTGCTGCAGATTCTTTCTTGAGCAACTTAATTTTTTTTCCCTGAAGAACTGATGGAACCCAGGGCTGAGACTCTCTTTTACTGAACTACATTTTCAAGGCCTCTCTTTAGGGTTCATGTGAGGCACGGTCTTATCTGAACTTACTTTGTAGGCCAGGCTGGCTTAGAGGTTGCAGTCCTCTTGATTCAAGTGTCCCAGTAGCTGGGACCCAGGCCTGTGCCACTGAATACCTAATAAAGAAGTGATCAAATAAGAAAACAACACTCCCAAGAGCCAAATGCTTTGTGGTTTGGGATAATTCATGTTGAGTGTCTGGGGCTGTTGTTTTCCAGGTAATATTGGACTTCTAGATCCAAAAATGTCTGATGTCTCAAAGTAGGGGATGAGGGATTATGCTGTCTCCCTGGCTATACTCATAAATTTCTTCCCTTCCTCAAGTCATATCACAGAGGTGCTGAACATGGTGATGGCCTGAGGCACAACTGAAGCATGTCATGAAAAAACCCAACGATGGTCCTAATCTATGGCTCTCAACTTTCCTAATGCTGTGAACCTTTAATATAGTTCCTCATGTTGTGGTGACCCCAACCACAAAATAACTTTTGCTATTACTTCATAACTATAATTTTGCTACTGTGATGACTCATAATGTAAATATCTGATATTCAGGATATCTAAGTCCCAAGTTGAGATTGCTGCTGTAACCAAACCCTCCTCTGCTCAAATGCCATGCGCCCATTCTTAATAATTGATCATGATCTCTTAGACCAAAGTGTACTTGTGGAAGAGCAGAATTAGATATCTACTTTTTTTTGCCACTCATTTTCAGATGCTCACTTTTAATCTGTTTTGAACATTCGTGGTGATTGTGGAAGATCCTACAATGATATTGACCAAATTTTTCTTTGTTTTCTGCAATGACTTTTATTTATACCTAGTTAGTTCTAACATGTGCATTTGCCATCTATATTTTTAAAGCAGCAGAATGAGTCAAACTCATCCCAAGAGTCCAGGAAAGTTTAGTGACTCAAGTTCCATCAGTACTTTCATTGAACACTACTCATCAGCATCCTCACATTCTGGAAAGAATACAGCTTCTGTAACAGAGTTCTTTTGTTTTCATGGAACCAAAATGTGCTTTATTTAGGCCAAACAATAAAAACAAACGACCTAACTACTTTCTAATGCATGGTGGCTCTAGAGGGAGGAAACTGTAGATGTGTAGAGGCATAAGTAACTCATTGTGCTAGTGTAGTTTTTTTAAAGCTGGCTCTGCATGTTTGAACTACAACTGCTACGTCACTGTATATTAAAGTGTGTGCAAGCACAAGAATGCAGGGTGAAGTGTGGCCCATTCAGAATGTACTCTGTATACCCCTCGGGTAGAGTGAAATCTGTCTCTTCTTATTAGTTCTACCTATATGGCATTCCTGTTGAACACGCTCAGGATATTCCCAATGAAGAGAATTTCTTCTAACCTTCAGGATAAATGAAGCTTAGTTTTTAAATGTTGCTTGCAAGTTTTATTTCATTTCCCCCTTTTGAAAAAAAAAATCCCTTTAGTTTGCATCCTTTTAAACACCTCTGTCATTGCTAATGTGTTTTAAGAAAAAGCCATTGTGGGTGGAGATGTTGTATTTTTAGATGTAGAACAATAAAATAATACTTGCTTTTGGCATCCAAGTCTTGGCAAAGTTCTTAGAGAAGGCAAGGATACTGACTGTTTGAAATGTTGCTGCTCATTGCCAGAATGTGCATTTCTTCAACAAAGCATATAAATGCACTTAACTTATGCTTTTCATTTCATTTTGTATCCATTTTTTCAGGTCACTTTCATGAATTCAAAGGTGATTTACCAGTGACTTCTGGGTGCTGGGGTGACCCTCGTGTGTAATTGTGAGTATTCGTCCAGTTATTTCTCTTCTCAGTGTAGAAAGGTAAAGTCAGTTTACAAACAAACTGACCTGCATGTAAATGCTGATTAGATTTTAGACAACTGTTCAGTAAATATTATTTGTCACAAGTGACTATTTTGGGATCAAGAGCATAGAAGAAAATGTCATCTTCTGTAAAAATCTGTTTGTTGTGACTTCCTGTGCAGTAACACATTGCAGCCCACCACAATATGCTTAAACAATGAACTTGTTCTTTGGGAAAATAGGGCCCCACAATAAGAGCAGGTTACCTCACATTTTTTTCTTTACATATAGATGAGTGACTTACCCTGATGAAATTGTACATCTTTTGGATATCTATGCTTAAATAGTGTTATGTGCCTGTGCTCAGAAAAAAGTGAGATAAGACAGATCCAAAAAAGCAGTCAGTGAAGGGAGATTTTTTTGCTATGGAATCAAACTCATTTAGTGACTGTATAATATGTATCAAAATGGTGGCATTTCCTTCTTTTATCCATTCCCCAAATATCTATACTCGTAAACCATATTTTGGAGAAGAACTTTTCCTTGAGACAAGGTAGATTTTAAGGAAAAAATGGAATATTACAAAAGATTAGTTGAAATGATTTAATTGATATATATATTTGTTGTACAGAAGTAGTCAGTCTTGAGAAAATACTAGTTTAGGGCATGGCCAGCGATTCAAGCTCTGGTAAGGCTATCCTATGCTGTAGACTATAAGAAGAAATCTGACAGAATGCTATGACTGATTTGGGGTTTTTTTCAGTTGCTGTGGAGCTAGTCACCACTTACACTGAGTGACAGCTTCATTGGTAGAAATCCTCACCTAGTCAGGTCAGCAAATAGGGCAATGGGTGGGGTGAGTGATAAATGTTTTAGGAAACCTATTCCCCCAAATCGCTAATTCACTGCATAATTGATGGCGGAAAGTTAGACCTCACTAACTAGTCTGGGAGGTAAGGAAGGTGAAATATTATTTTGCACTAAATAGGCCACACCAAGGGTGTGTGAGGACTGGTTAGAATCTGGAGGAAAACATTGTGAGGTAGATTGACGGTGACTTCTGATACCGTGTCTTATTCTAGAAATCTCTTCCTTCCTTTCTCCCTTGTTAAGGAATATTTTTCCAAAGTAGGTACTGGGAAAAATGATCTTATTATGTATGCAGTATGTCACATTTAATCTTTTATTTTTAATGAAAAATAACTATCCAATTGTTTCTATCAAATTTTATCAGGATAACAAATGACTAAATAAAACAAACAAGCAATAAAAATCAAAAGATGGTTCAGTAGATACTTAACTTTTCTAATCGACCCAGACCATTCCAACAATTTGAAATGAATTCCCACATAGAAAATGCGGGCTTCTCATGGTCCTAAAACAGTAAGCCTTTCTCTAAGACCACCAAATATTTAAATATTTTATTGTCTGGTGCAAACAGAGAGAGAGAAGAGAGAGACAGGGGAGAGAGAGGCAGGAGAGAAGAGAGATAGGAGAGAGAGAGAAGAGAGAGGAGAGACAGGAGAGAGAGAAGGAGGAAAAGGGAGAGAGAGGGGGGAAAGAGAGAGAGAGGGGGAAAAGAGAGAGAGGGAGGGAGAAAGAGGGAGAGAGAATATTGATATATTGATTGGTCAAAGCCTGGAGGCAGGAATAATAGCTTAGATTGGCATGATGGCTGACTTTACAGACATTAAGGTGTCTGTAAGGACCTCCTGTGCTCGGGGTGTATAACCAGTCTTCTCCTGCAGCATCCTGTTGTCCTGGGAGAGACAGTTTTCATTTTCTCTCTCTTGTTTGGCCCTCATCTCTGACCTTAGTTCTTTGCTGTATGTCAGGGTCAGGGAAACAGCGGCCTAGCTCCACCTCTCCACACTCATCTCTGCACCTTTCCTGAGTGGTGGGACCGTCTTGGCGTGTTCCTACACGTCTGTTCCTGACACCACATGTCATACTTGATCTGGAATGTTTGAATTACATCCATTTATTTGGGGGGGGGGAGGGCAAGGAATCATTAATTCACATCTCTGTGTTTTTTTTTGAAAAGAAATCTGTAGCAAACAGCATAGCCCAGACCAAGGGCTCCCTCAGGGAGAACATCTGTGAATTTAAGGGAAAGTAGGTCTAAGTGCATTATCTTTAAAAAATATTATTCCAGTCTAATCTTGACATAGAGCAGGTAAATAAAAAAGATGAGCTGTGAAAATCCACAAATAGGCCTTGAATGCCATTTTCCATGACAACGGGAGCTGCCCCACGAAAGCATTAATGCTAGGAATGTAAGGAATTTAGAATTGTGTCTTCTCAGTTTTACAGTTGTGTGCTCATGTTAATTAGAGATATACTGACATTTGAAGTATCTACATTAATGCACAGACCTACTATACATTTGTGAACCAAGGCCAGAGATCTACTTTAATTGAAAGGAGCTGCTAATCTGACTGCATATTCATTACATCATAAGCTTTTAAGTTTTATATACTGCTGTCCATGCACTCTTGCTCTTTATATGTGCTCTGCTGTCTTTCTAATTTATTCCTGAAAGGCTAGAGTGCTCTGTTTTTACATTTCAGACTGGTGTTTTGGAGTAATATCAATGGCATATATTCAGAAAAAAACCCTGTGATTAATAGTGTTTCCTTTCTCTGACTTCCTAAATTTTTGGTTTTCCTTATATCTTTAGAATGGCCTGCATTGAAGGCAGGTGGGATTTAGGTTTCTGGAGCTTGCTCTGCTGCCTATGTGGAAGCTCACACCATGCTCCTCATCAGACTCTCTGGGCAATTTTAGAGAAAAAGCCCAGTTCTGCAGACCCTGATCTGATGTGCAGCTCAGAGGGATTCTGAGTTTTTCAGTAGAGCTGAGGTTCTGCCGTCCTCCATGCCACGCCTGGACTCTTCATTTCTGGCTTGTAGCTCAACGCCTTCTTGAGGTCAGACTTCAGGGATTTTGCTTTGTCTGGCTTACATGTAGAGAGAGACCTTCTAACTACTTTTATGAGCTTGTATTTCTTAAGATCTGTTGGTCGAGGTTTTAACCTGATTGTTTTGTTGTCTAATGAAACTCCTCACTTACTTTTTGGAGCAATCCCTGAGTATTACACAACACCAGTTAGAAAGTTTCTTTTTTGGAACACTAGAACACACTGCTCCAAAGGGTTCTCAAGACTCGGGACTTACTCCATTAACTTATTCTATGAGTACACTCAGACCTGAGACCCAGGACCATTAAGACCTACTCAGAACTGCTTCTGTCATTGTGGCCTCCTTTCCCTCCTTATGACTTCTCTCCCTCTGCGACACTCCTCTGGTCTTTCCTCTTTCATGTTGCTTGCTACACATTGTGCCATTACAGCTCACTTGGTAATTTCAAGTTTATTGCTCAATTATCAGTGATAGTCACAGAGGACTTGAAACATGCACAGTGGAAGATCTTTAAAATTTCAAAATATGTTGGTGTGTCATAATCTTAAATATGAGGCATGCCAATATATGCAGACATAAAATACACAGCCTGAGTTAGGCATTTCAGAGAAGGCCAAAACCCAGCCATTGCCTCAGTTGGGTAGTGTTCTCAACTACAGATGATGCACTAGTGTACAGCTAAGGACAGGACATACACTCTGCCCTAATTTAGCAAAAATATCATTCATTACCACCAGTATTTTAGTAACCATCCAGTTTAGGAAGACTGAAAATCAAAAGTCTGTTTTGTCAATTTCGCCTCTGCACTACTTTGTACAGTTTTATGCTAAGCATCTTGGCATGTTATTTTGGAACTTTAGTATAAAGATAATTATTTCACCAGTTTTTGCCAGTTCCAAAGTATTACGATGTGAATTAGATGTTGCCAGTAAGGAGAAACATGGTGTGCATATTCTCTCTCTCTCCTCCTCTCCCTACCTCCTCTCTGTGTATTACTTATGTATTTCTTGCTTAGAGTTTTCAAAAATATGAGTTAATTATAGTGAAAAAGATGCACTTATAAAACTTCTCTTTGCACAAATGGCTGGCAAAAGAGACTTACTTTTAGTGTTTATCTGTCAAAAAGTTGGTTCTCATGGTGCATGCTTGTTTTTATTATTATCTGTCGAGTAAAGCGTTTAGCACAGTGCTTAGGAGAGAAGAGGGTTGAGCTTGAATTGTTACTAGAGAGCTTCTAGGGGCGGAGTTTTCTCTGGATAGAGTTACTGCTTCCCTCTTTGAGCTCAGTTTCCTATGGGCAGAAGTGAATGGACCGACTGACAGCATTAAGTTTTCAATTTTAATCTACTTTCTGGCTCTTCTAGAGCACTGGAATGCACAAGCACAGCACAGGGCATGGTTGCCAGTTAATTGTTATTTTTCCCTCTTTGAGCCTGGTATTACAAACAATTAAGCAGCGGCATTAATGGAATCTAGTCTCTGCCCTGGTAGCTACCTGGACTGGACAGAGTATATTTTTTTCCAGCTGAGGCGTGCTGTTAAAAAGCCCATAGCTTGATTTTAATGACTTCCACTAATGTTCAAGTTTCATGAAAATAAGGAATGAAGAAATTTAGATATATTATTCCTCACAGGAATACTATTTTCTTTCATTATTATGTATGTCATTATATCACAAGTTAGAACAGATGACTGATAAAATATGTGCTTAAATTCATGTTTACTGATGGCTGACAGATTTAAGGCAAGGGAACATTCTGGAATTTCTTTTAGTAATGGCCCTGTATGAAGCACTAACTGTGTTGATTCTATGACTAATTAAGTGGATTTTTCCATGAACCCACAGTTGCAGGGCAGACAGCTAAAGGGAAACATCTGGTGACACCAAGAAACCTAAGCATATGGGACAGACAAAAACAGTATTAAAGGACCCAGGACCTTTGAGAAGTAGATATGGCTGAGGAGATGGGACAGCATCTGTACCTCTAATATCATGAGTAACTGGGAAGGACAGAGACACAGAGAGATGTCTGGACAAGAGACAGCTCAAACAGGAGGCTTTTTGTAAAACACAAAATGGATTTTAGGATTGTTTTTCCAAGATGTAGAAATACTTGTTGGTATTGGGCAAGTTATTTAAAAGGACTTCTACATTTTCTCCTGATTTATTGCAAATGTATTTTTTAAAATTGATTGCATTTGAAAAATACAACTTAAGACATTCTAGGAAGTGTAGATTCTACAGAGAAACTAATGAGAATAGTTTTACTTTTTCTGGGTAAATTCATATAGATTCATATGAAAATAATCACCCATAGAGCACCGTTGCACGAATAAAGGAAACTCAGAACCAGATCTCAGGGAAAGGCTGAGATATCAGAGAGGAAACACCACAGTCAAATCTCACAGCTGTCTTCCAGCTTCCTCAGCCTCGCTCCTCCTGGCTTCTACTGCCTGCACTGTATTTCTATGCCTGCCTTAAATACCCTCTTCACCCAGTTGTTAAGATTAAAGGCGTGACACCACCACTGCCTGCCTGGGAGCTTGGAACCCCCTCTGTAAACTAAAGTGGCCTCTAACTCAGATTTTCTGGGATTAAGGGTGTAGGTCACCACTCCTGGATATTCCTTGTGCTGGGATTAAAGGTGTGAGTTACCACTCTCTGATCCTCCTAGACTGACTGTGAGTAGATCCCTCTGATATCTCAGACTGGTTTTTATTAAATTTGAAACATGCACCCACATATCCCCTTTTGTGTCAAAATTAAAAAAGGTTATGGCTGACATAAGAAAAACCATATACAATAGGTACAATAATTATATACAATATATACAAATAATAAATGAGTAATGTCCAGTCCATAAACAGTTGACAATTCAAAGAAAATATTCCATTAATTATCCTATTTTGGTGAGTCCAAAGGATTATACCTAATTCACTTTCTTTCTAACTTGTATTACTAACTAAAAACTATATTTTGATGTCTCTCAAACTTACATACTTTAACTTTGGAGTTTTTTTTTTCTAAAACTGTCACTAGAAAACTGTAACTATAATTATCTCATCTTCAACCACCTCAGAGACCCAAGAAGGAAATAATATTAACTAACTAATCAGCAAGGGCAAGCAAGCAACTTCCCCCAAAAAAGTAAAATATGAAACAGCTGGCTACCTGGACAGTCTTCCAAGGTTCTTCTGTATCATTGAAGCATCCATCTTCAGCTTATAGGCCTAACGTGTCTGACAGACTTCTATGTGAAGCAGGACATTCTCAAAGACCTTGCTACCTTGTCTTGGCAAGGTTCAGCAATTCTCTTGTGGGTGTGTCTCCTGCTTGTCCATGTTGAACATAATACTGTCTGCAGTCAAGGCAAGAGTACTTTCTTGCCCAGTGGCTAACTTTCGTTACAAAGAAGGCCAACTGTGTATGGAGTTTTTCTGATGTCCATAATCTTCTCTGAAGTAGATTAGTGTTGCCAGGAGAAGTTGTCTCATTGTTATAAAAATAGTAAGAACCTATGTTATTAAATGCCATATTCTATGGATCTCTGAAGTGTTTGAAGAAGATTGTGCACCTAAAATATATCTTCTTGATCTTGAAAACATATCTAATATGACTATGTTTGAATGTAATGTCTAACTACTAGCATGCATTACTTTATATCCTAATTAGTTGGTAATAAAAACTTTTATGGACTAGCAGTTTGTATTACATTGTTAGATGAACTGAATAAGTATAATAACTTGAACAAGCATAGAGTTATATATACAGTAGCAAAATTAATCTCAGTATACACAATTTGTATACAATATACAAACATCCAATTTAATGTAAAATATTTAAAGCTAGTAAGTCCTTTTAAAAGAATATTCAATAATTTGCCCTTATATCCTATTATATCTTTATCTTTTTCTTTCTTTGTTTTTTTTTTAAAAATAAGAATCTTGAATCTAATTGCTCTTGTTCAGCTTTTTTCTAACCATAACCAATAACAATTTTAACCAATTGCCCTAAACAATGACAACAATCCATAACCCATTGAAAGACCAAAATCTACCCACCCCACCTCTCGGGAATGTGGGTGCCAAGTTCTTAAATTTACTTCCTGCTGTCTGGGGGTGATGGCATCTTTTGGGGATCCTGAAAAGGAAAGTTTTCTTAATTGTCAAGTCCTGAAATAAGTAGCTGTATCATTTGTTGTCCAGTCTCTGCATAACAGGAAAGCATACAGCTTGTCTCAAGTCCTGGCTATAGTAGTCAGTGAAGCTGGTTCATCTCAGTGAGCTGCCTCGTAATTGTCCTGAGCAATGTGTAGCCCAAATCTGATCTTTGGCTGGTGTTTGTCAGCCTAGTGACTTTGTCATAGCCCATGTGAAACCATCGTTGTGGGGCCCCATCTTGCTTTTGGATACTTCAAGTTTGCAATTAGGCATTGTCATGAATCACTGCAAAAAACTGATGAGAGACTAAAACCCAACACAATGTACATGAAGCTAAATATATATGTGTTTATTCAGCATAGGACTAGTAGCAATAGAATAGTCCCTTATTTTTAGTTATTCTTCTGTCCCATATCAAGTGGCTCTTTTGATATGATACAGAGATCTTATATTTTCCTTTAACAAGTATGCTTAAATTTAGAAAAGGAAAAAGCTGCACTCCAATTCTAAAGCCAGCTTTAAATTATAATTAAACTGGGACTTCAACTTCCAAAAATAATAAAGGATATATAGAGGTTAAGAAATGAGATTTTACCCTATGGAGTATAGTGGTACAAATATATCCAAAATTGCTTTGCTTGTAAATTTTTCTGGATAGCCTCCCTTCTGCTTTAGACATCTAGATGTCCAAGGTCTTTTTAACTTCTTGAGGATGAGTATATCTAGTTTTCTGTAAAGATAAAAACAAAAATTTGCCACCACACTTTGTTCTTTCTTACAACTTGAAGAATTGTAATATGGGTGAATGAGTCATAAATTCTTATTTTCATCAAGTTCTCTGGTTCAAATTGAGTCTTTATTAATTTTTGTGGTATCCATAACTTTTCTTTACCTGTGGAAACAAAAGAAAAACCCCTTCCCCAACGTAGCACATACCCTGGCTTCCACTCAGAAGTTAGGACATCTTTGAAGTAGACAGACTGATTTAGCTCAGCTGTTTTTTCTATAGTCCAATGCCTTTCAGCAGCTGTTGTTCCCTTCTCATTAGCATCGAGAAAAATCAAAGTTAATAAAGCATTACGGAGTCTAATTCCTTTCTGTTTATTTAGCATATCCTTTAGAGTTTGATTTGATCTCTGTATGACCGCTTGCCCTGTAGAATTGTGTGGCATTCCTGCAATATGATTTATATTATAATAAGCAAAAATTGTTTCATTTTACTAGAGACATATGCTGGAGCATTGTCAGTCTTAATTTGTACAGGTATTCCCATGATGGCCGTAACTTCTGGCAAATGTGTGGTTACAGAATCAGCCTTTTCTGAACTCAAAGCAGTTGCCCATTGAAATACTGAAAACGTATCTATTGTATGATGGACCTATCTTAATTTTTCAAATTTTGTAAAATGAAATACATGCATCTGCCAGATTTCATTTCTATGTATGCCTTTAGGATTAGTTCCTGCTGGCAATAGAGTTTGGTTATAGAAAGAACAGGTGGGACACCTTTTTACAATTTCTTTGGCTTGTTGCCAAGTGATAGAGAAATCTTTTTTTTTTTTTTTAACACTTTGCTATTGATGTGTTTGATGCTTTTTATGAAGCTCTGAGGCCTCTAGGACATTTCCTATTAATAATTTATCAATTTCATCATTATCTTGTACTGAAGGACCTGGGAGACCCATATAGGATCAGATGTGTGTTATATAGAAAGGATGATTTCTAGTCCTGATTATTTCTTGTAACAGAATAAATAATGACATTAATTCTGGATCATCATTAATAAAATCAGCAGTTTCAATGTATAGAATAACTTTCTGCATACTGTGAGTCAGTGACATGTTAAGAGGTTCAGTAAAGTCCATTAATACCATCACAATAGCATATACTGACTTTTAAACAGAATTATAAGGGCTTTGAGTCACTTTACTTATATGTTCTGCTTTGTAACCTGCCTTTCCTGATTTTCTTGCATCGGTATAAAATGTAGGGGCTCCAGAAATTGTTTTATCTCATACAATATGAGGAAGAATCCAATTAGTTTTCTTTAGAAATTTAATTATTTTGCTTTGAGGATATTTGTTGTTACTGCAGGCTCTTTGCCAAGGTTCACTTTCTACCCATAATTGGTCAATTTCTTCATTAGTTAAAGGTACAACAATTTCTGCTGGGTCAATTCCTGTCAATTGACGAAGTTGTAATTTTCCTTTAAAAATCAGTTCAGAATTTTTTTCCACATATGCTTTTAATTTCTTATTCAGTTTAAGTGGAAGAAATATCCATTCCAATATAATACTTTCCCTTTGCATTAAAATTTCTGTAGGAGAATGCTTAGAGGGCAAGATAACTAGAATGCAATTAAGGTCTGGATCCACACAATCCACATGTACCTCTTGTAATTTCTTTTCCACCAAAGACAATTCTTTCTCCGCTTCAGGAGACAATTGGACTATTTAAGTCCTTATCACTATTTAAGGTTTTGAACAAATTATCCAGTTCATCATTTTTTAATTCCAATAGTGGGTCATAAATTGACAATGTTCTTTGAAAATCATTAAGTGTCTTCAGTCTTTCTCTCCTGATCTGTACCTTTTGGGGTCTGATTTTTTGTTGGCCTATTTTTTAGCCTAAATAATTAGTGGAATCTCCTCTTTGTATTTTTTTTCACTTTTTCAAACATATTTTCTAAGGTATCAATATTTGAATTGGCCAACATGACATTACATGTCATCCATGTAATGATAAATTATAGATTGTGGGAGTTTGTTATGTATTTGTTCTACTGACTTTTGTAGAAAAAAACTGGCACAGAGTGAGGCTATTCAGCATTCCTTGAGGGAGGACCCTCCACTGATATCTCTTTACAGGCCAAGAATTATTATAAGCGGGCATTGTAAAGGCAAATTTTTCTTTGTCTTGTTCTTGTAAAGGTATTGTAAATAAACAGTCTCTTAAATAAATAACTATAACAGGCCATTTTTCAGGTAACAGATAAGGCAAAAGAATCTCAGACTGTAGAGAGCCCCTTGGCTGGATCACCTTGTTTATTGCCCTTAGGTCTGTTACTATTCTTCACTTTCCAGATTTCTTTTTAATAACAAATACAGGAGAATTCCAAAGGCTGGTTGATTCTTCTATATACTGAGCACTTAACTGCTTTTGTATCAGCTGCTCTAAGACCTGAAGTTTCTCTTTTGTTAAAGGGCCATTGATGTTCTTATATAGGCTTCTCTGTTAGCCATTTTAGAGGTAGTGCTGTGGATGTTTTTTGAAAGATCAGCAGCTGTTTTGCCTTGTTTCTGTATAATTGGAATGGTCTGTGACTGTTTCTCATAATACTTTCTAATGTTTTTTTCTGGTTACATGTCCTACTTTATGGTTTATTTCTGTGTTTGGAGCAATATTAATCTGTGTGTTCCACTGTTGAAGTAAATCTTGTTCTGATAAATTTATGGCAATGTTAGCCACATACGGCTTTAATATTCCTCTCTGTCTTTATGGTCCTGTACACTCAAGCCATCTTGCACTCTGTTTTATCTGGGATAACAACCCAATTCCCAAAAACTGAACATTTACCTCCTGAAGGGGCCAATTTGGATGCCATGACTTTGGTGAAAGTATTGATATATCCGCCCCCATGTTCAGTAAGCCTTCAATAATATCATTTATTTGTACTTTTAATTTTGCCCTTTGCTCATTGATAGAAGCTTGACAAAATGTTTGCTTTATAATTTTTCATGAGATTTTTCTTTTTCTATAGATTTTATATCATTCAGTGTAGTATGCTTTTTTAAAATAGGTTTTACTTTTTTAAATTGTTCTGAGAAGGTGTTTTCTTCACAATGGCAAGGTAAGATTGGACTGGATTTGATATGGGGGCTTTTGAAAGCAGCCTTAGGGCATTTTCCAAGGACAGAAAGTTACCTTGTCTGTCCCTTGTTGATCTGCACTCATTTTTTCAATGTCTTCCTTTCTACACCTTCTGCATACTCCAGAAACTAGGGTTGTTCTCTTGGGATTATTCCTAACAAAAGCAATGTTTCTGGTAATGCCTTGTTTACAATCACTTTTTATGTGACCTTGCCTTCCACAATTGTAACATTTAACATTTTGAGTTTTTCATATACTTCTAGAAATAAGTTCTCCTACCCAGTTATCATCACTGTGATAAGACTCTAGATTATTTGTCTCACAAATCCAGTCCTCCAAGGGTGATGACCCTACTTTTGATGGTCTAAGTATTTTTCTACATTGTGCATTGGCATTCTCAAAGGCCAACGATTCAATTATTATTCTCCTGGCTTCTGAGTCTGGTACCATTCTATTTACTGCTGCAGTTAATCTGTGCAAAAAGTTTCTTTTGTGCTTTGAATTACTTTCATGAATGATTCAATTTTCTTTCCTATTTCTTCAGTCTGATTCTAGGCATTTAATGCTGCCATGCGGCATAAAGCCAGAATATGTTCATTGTATAAAGACTGCCTTTCAATATCAGCATAATCTCCCTCCCCACAAAGTCGGTCTTGGGAGACTTCTATGCCTCTGGCCCTGCTTCTTTGTTCTACTGTTTTAGCCTCCTCCTTCCACCAGGATTTCCACTGTAAAGGTGGCCTTGCCTCTAAAACAGCTGTAATCATATCTAACCAACTTTAGGGGTGACCTGGTTACAGCATGACCAGCTGTTTAGCATTTGTTTTACAAATGGCGAGTGCATCCCATATGTCACAATTGCTTCTTTTACTCTCCTTAGTTCTAGCGTTTGTACTGGAGTCCAACTAGCTTCTCTACCATCTTTATCATTGCTCATTTTTTTTTAAAGGTTACAGGATATATTAATGTTGCCTGTTTTGTATAATTTTAGATGACCTTGCTAAAACTGGTTCTTCATATTCCTCTTTTTGAGTTTGAACATCTTTGTGTTCCCTCTTGACAGGCTTTTAAAAGACTTTTTTCTTGGCATTTACATTAATTGACTTTTTAAATGATAAAACAAATCAAACAAAAATATTCATAATAAGCAGTATGATAAGCATTATGATAGTCCCATCTACTTTATTTATCTTTTCCTTTACTAGTTGTGATACCAAATTGTTTAGAGGAAGATCACAGAAAAACTAAAACCCTCCATTGCCTTAAACAAATTCCCCTCTTTTATTTATTTATTTATTTTTTAAAATTGATTTACTCACCAATTTTGTTGTCTGTGATACAAATGACTGTGAAGTGGGGCAGCTACCTAATATGATAGCAGCTGAAGGAGGGGTCCAAAAGGAGAAAAAAAGAAAACCAACCCACAGTCCACCAGGAGAAAGAAGCTACTGTCTGAAAAACTTACTGAAAGATGTTTGGCCAGTCAGCCTAAGACTGGAGGTTAACTCAGAACAGAACGCCTAGCCAGCCAGTAAATACTCCTCTGGTCAAGTTTGCTCTGGCCAGCAAGCGCCTTTTTGGGGGAGGGAGGAATTTGTGCCCCAAAGTTTTATGCCAAGTGTTGCACGAATAAAGGAAACTCAGAGCCAGATTTCAGGGGAAGGCTGAGATATCAGAGAGGAAACACCACAGTCAGATCTCACCCAGCTGTCTTCCAGCTTCCTCAGCCTTGCTCCTCCTGGCCTTTTCTGCCTCCTCTGTCTTTCTATGCCTGCCTTAAATACCCTCTTCACCCAGTTGTTTCACATCTAAGTTAAGATTAAAGACGTGGCACCACCACTACCTGACTTGGAACCTGGAACTCCCTCTGTAAACTAAGCTGGCCTCTAAGTCAGATTTTCTGGGATTAAGGGTATAGGTCACCACTCCTGGATATTCCTTGTGCTGGTTTTAAAGATGTGAGTCACCACTCTCTGATCCTCCTATACTGACTGTGGGTAGATCCCTCTGATATCTCAGACTGGTTTTTATTAAGTTTGAAACATAATCCCACATAGCACATGTTAATATTGCATAGCAGATCTAGAAAGTTCACTCACCCCAGAGATAGTTGCATCCCATGCATATTTCAGTTTGGTTCCCTGTCTTGGGGGTTGTCAAAGCCCTGAAATATGCATGGGATACATTTCTCCACTATAACATTTAAAATGTTAGGTTTGTGTCATGTATAAAGCCTATTTCTTTCTTCAGAATAAAAGTTCTGTCAGAACTAGGGGTAGTTGTGCATGCCTTTAATCTCAGAACTTTTTGAGGTAGAGGCAGGTGGATCTCTATGAGTTTGAGGCCAGCTTGGTCTACAGAGCTAGTTCAAGAAAAGCCAGGGCTACACAGAGAATCCCTATTTCGAAAACAAACAGAAAAGTTCTGTCAGGAATGTTATGACTGTCATTCAGACCTACTAGCCAGCTTTTAGCACAATGTCTGATATATAAGAAGTTCTCCCTAAATATTTATTGAAAGAGTGAATAAACAATAAGTAAATAAAGGTAAGGAGAGATGGAAATTCAAGGAATTAAAAGACAGAGCTAGGATATAATTCCCAAGAGGAATTGACTTCATTTAGGTATTCATGGGAGTGAAGGTCCCCCTGTATTGTACCTATCTCAAAGCACTTAAAATATTTGGTCTCTGCATGGTTGCATCTTAGCTTTAAACTGAAAACTAGGCAAAAGGCTCATCTGATCTTTTTCATCTAATCATAATTCAAGGAGGAAATGAATATGAGAGAGTAATTGTAAGATTTATCTCATGCCATGATGCATGTTTAACTCTTTGAGTTGGCTTGCAGTGTTCTATAGAAACTGCCAAGAGGGTACAGGAAACATATTTATGTGGTATGAAGCAATATTTATCTTTACTTGGACCAAATTATGACCTGGATACTTAGAGCACAAGATCAGCTGTCGAGGAGCATTCAAGGTCAGCTTCCTAGGGCCTGTGCGGTGGCTCAGCAGGTAAACAATGTTGTCACCGAGACCGAGGACTTGAGTTCAGTCTATGGAATCTAATCGACTTCCAAAAGTTATCCTGTGACCTTCACATGCAGACTATGGCATGTACGAACCCTTTCTCTCCCTCTGCCCCCCACAAGTAAATAAAATGTGTGCTTTTAATGTCTCTTTTCTAAAAGAAATAATTTGAAGCAGCCCATTTTCCAGTTTCCTGGAAGTTAGAATCATAGCAAAGGGTGGGGCCAGTGATCAAGGTCCATCTTAGCTCCTAAAACCTACTTCTTAGTGTGATCAGCTGTTTGTCCAGCTAAGGCAAATCACTGTCTTGATAGCAAAGGTTTTTGTCTCATAAGAGTGTTTAGTACCTGCTTGAAATTAATCAGCTCCACAGCCATACACTGCATACTGAGTATCTCAAAGCATTACCGTTAGATGTTGCACTAGAAATAATTGCAAATGTGTGCATGAGTTCCTTGGCTGAGAGCTGGCTGGGCAGTGCTTTTACTCCTTGCCATGTCCCAAGTATCTAAAGTAACACATACCCCAAAGAAGGCAGCAACACCTATTGACTAAGTTGCTATCATTGTGATTGTTACAGAGAAGTGATATAGTCTCCCATGCAGAGTGTATTAAGTAACTTACAGAGAGAAATTCAGTAGAGCCTAGCTTTTAAGATACATGCTTTAGAAAAAGGACATTAGGGATTGGAGAGATGGCTCAGCTATTAAAACGTAGGCTCACAACCAAAAATATAAGATAAAGAATATCACAAGCACACATTTATTTATTTTTGTATGTATTTATATGTATGGGTGCATATATGCCACAGCCTACATATTGAGGTCAGAGTCGAAATCTGGGGAGTCATTTCTCTCGCTCCACAACATGGATTCTATAATTGAGCTCAAGTCCTTAGGGTTGGTGGCAAGTACCTTTACCTGCTGAGTCAGGGCACTGGCCCCAGAAAACAAAAATTTGATATGTTTTGACACTTGAATATAGTTTTGTGAGTGAAATAGGTGATTAAAAAAGGTGTGCCCTGCTAGTGTGGGGACTAGCACAGGACAGGTAATGGCAGTGAGGGAACCAAGTGCATAGTAAGAAGTTCAGTTTCACGGAGCACAGCTTGTGGATGGGCTGGGAAATGTAGGAGTGATCATAGGATTGTGAGATGTCATGCCACACCAAGTAGATCACAGGGGACATCACAACCAGAGTCCAGAGGCATGGTGAGAGTTTACTTCTGAAAAGCTAACTCTGGCAGCGGTCAGCAGGGTTGATTAGAGGGGGATAAGATTTGAGCAAGGGAAACTGCTTGTGAGAGATACTGCACATGTTCCAGTAGGAGGTAAAAGTGCTTAAGCAAAGGATCAATAAGACTTGTGGTGGGAGGCTCTGGTGGCAAATGACCCTTGTTTCCTTCTCTCTGTTTCTTTTGCTTATGACAGCATGGGATTTATGAAAGGCAAGTAGAAATGACCTACTAAAGTACGTCTTGCCAGTATGCACACTCTTTCCATCTCATTGATTAAATCCTCATTTAAAATTGATTTTTTTCTTCCTTTTCATAGTATATTAGAAAAATAGAATCTTTTAAAGGAACAAGAATAGGTTTAAGGATAAAATTACCTTGAAAATTTAGAGGCACACAAATGCATATGTAACACGGAGATTTATTTAAACAAGAGCACGTATAAATATGAACCTTAGGAGCTCAAGGACAAAGGCAAAGAGTTGTTGATTTTAGAGGCTTATTGTGGAGCGAGACCGGTGTGTACATGAACAGGGTGAAGATCCGTGAGATTGGGGCAATTTTTTCAGAACGCTTTCTTAGCATTACTGCATGGCCTCTCTGAAGAGTGACACTTTTTCAGGTTGTGATGACAATGGCTTCCTGGTTAGTTGTCACAACAGGTATAATTGCATCAGGTGTAAAAGTTGGCTCTCTTTTACTTGTTCCTTTCTAGGCACGAAGGGCAGTGCTGGGAAATAAATCCAGAGTGAGAAAGCTTTTACTGAAGTGAAACTTAGAAAATGGGCACTTCATGAAATTACATATAGCCACACAGCTTCCTTGAGGTTCTTGGATGTTTTTGTTACATTATCATTCAGATAAACACTGACATCTATCTTTTCATCCAATTGTATAAACACCATCCATCCGCCTATTCATCCATCCATCCATCGATCTAACTATCATCTGAGTAATATGAATTTGAATTCTTTCCATGAGAATTTAAAAAAAGGTTCATTTTACATATGTGAATGAGTGTTTTGAGTGCCTGTGAGTATGTGTACCACACATGTGCCGGGTACCCGAGGAGTCCAAAGGGATTAGATTCCCTGGATCTGGAGTTATTGGCAGCAGTAAGCCGTCATGTGGGTGCTGGAAACTAAACCCAGGCCCTGTGCAAGAGCAGTCAGTGTACTTAGCTACTGACCCATCTCTTTAGTCCTCCGTAAGAATTTGAATTTAGGAATCTTTCACATGAGACAGAATTTAAGAGAAAAGAAATCCAAGATGCCAGTTCATGCACAGGAACATAGTCTGATCCTACTCCAAGAGGCTCCATTCCAGGAGCTTACAATATGTGAGAAGAGATGAAAAGTATACATCTGAAAAATGCAATGGAAACGGACAGAATTGCCATTTCCTGCCTGGGCAGTTGTTTGTTGCTCCTTCATAGGGTTGAACAGGCTGATTACACTCATATTGTGTTGTATTTAGATACATCTGTCTCAGCTCTGTGTGTCTGAAAAACCTGTCTTTCTTTTTCTTGGATCTAATGAACATGAGTATCAGGTATACATGTGTGTGTGTGTGTGTGTGTGTGTGTGTGTGTGTGTGTGTGTGTGTGTGTATACAGTACCAAAATGTTCTTCACATGAATTGCATAAAATATATATCCCACCTACACATTCTATTAACTAAGATTTTTGTGTGCTAAAGATCTTAGAAATTTGAATATTCTATGAGAAAGTTAACATTTATTGATATTTCACATCTTAGATTCTTCTTATGCCTCTGTACTTTAATGATAAACAAAATGATAAATATAACTTTTAAAATTCCACTGTGGATCAAAGTGTATTTAGGTGTCCATGTACATTTCTTCCCCTCCACGCCCTGAGAGACAGCTGTCACCAGCATAGATCAGTGTACAATGTACGCAGCTATCAAGTCCCAGCCCCACTGACTGTGGGAAGACCTGTGAAAGAAGAGATTTTTGAAGTCAGATGTGGGATACCAGACAGTCTGGGCTTTGCTTGAGCTAGCAATGATATTAGATAAAGCATAGAATGCTGCCTGTGCATGCTGATTTTGATATCTTTATTAAACTGTAGTTGATATACAAAAATGTATTGATTGCAGCTCTTCACTAAATAACTTTTGAGGCGGGATGTAGTAATAAAGTCATTTCTACAGCATGGTAACTTTGTACTATTCCCAGGGGTTTTCCTGATCATTCCTAGCTTTTTATTCTTTCTCCCTTGCCTGACCCAGGTCCCAGGCTGTCACTGACACGTTATTGTAATGCAGTTTGCATTAGTGGAGTCATACAGTGTATGTTCTGGAGGTTGGAATTTTATTGCTTATACTTATTTTGAGAAGCAATCATGTGCATGTCAATATCTTATTTTTAAAATTGTGGAATAGAGTCTATTGTGTCAATGTGCTATGCTTTTGCTTGTCCGTTTAATTTTTCCTTATTTTTGACTTATTACAAGTGACGCTGCTGTGAACATCCATCTTTGTGTGCTCCTGTGCCATTCTGTCTTCTGGATAGGCAGATGAGGGGAGACGGGGTGTTTAGAGGACACATGTGTGCCTAACTTTATAAGGCTCCTGAACTTTTCCAAATTACAAACTCTCCATTCCTTATTTCCTGCTACAGTGAATGAGCAGTTAAGGAACTCTACATTCTTAGCAACAATTGTTACATTTAGCCTTCGCCTTTATTCTCATAACTCATAACAGCATATATGGTGAATGCTTCTTAAAGTTATGATTAATTGAAAGATTAATGTAGCATGTATGAGTGCGTGCAGTTTGTAGACATTGGTTCTCTCCTTGCATGGTGTGTTCCAGGGATTAAAGTCAGGCGGTCAGGCATGGTGCAGGCCCCTTTACAAGCTGAACCGTCTCACTGACCCGCTTGTGCACGTGTCTTTCCTGGTGACTGATGATGCTGAATGTCTTTTATCTTGCTTGTCTATCTACTTTGCCAAAATCTCTTTCAATCCTTTGCTGCTTTTGAGTTGTGATTGTTTTTCTCATTGGGCTGTATTTATTTTTTTTTACATATTCTAAATTACATTTTTTGGTGCATTTCATTTAAATTGTTGGTTTTATTGCCATGAATTTGTTCATAATACCCACTCATACTTTTAATGTATGTAAGCTATTTAGTGAAACCATCTCTCTGATTTTTGATCTGAGAATATAAATACATCTAAGAATTTAATATTGATTTTCTGTTTTCTAATTTGCATATTTCTGTTCTAATGTTTATGTTTTATTTTCTCTTCATGTCTGGGTTTTAATATTTTTCTGATTTATTAAGCTGAATCCGATTCTGCTGGTCTGTGGTTCTTGCAATAACAGTTGTGAGGCTATGAACCGCTTCCGAGTGTTGCTCTGGTACATCGTTTGAGCTCCGAGAGGTCACATCCACATTTGCAACCTTCCGGATGCTTTCCAGTTTTCCTCTTAATTTCTTCTTTAATTCATGTTTCATTTAAAACTGTAAGTTTATACTTTAATATTTGGATATCTTGCAGTCATTCTCTGTTACTGATTTCCAGTTCAATGCTGTTATATCAGAGAAAATTCCTTGTATGTTCCAAATGACTTTTAACATATTGAGCCTTGTATAACGGCTGAGAAAATGCTCCATCTTAGAACGTGTCATGTATGCGGGAAAGATGGACTATTCTGTTGTTGGATGGCATGTTTTATCAAACTTGATAACAGTTGTTCAGGCCTTTTATTATCCTTGTTGACTTTTTTTTTAAGATAGGGCTTTCACTGTGTCCCTCAGGCTGTCCTGCAATATGCATGACCCTCATGCATCAGCCTGATAAGTGTGGAGCTCAGAAGTGTGTGCTGCCTATATTTTTGTCTATTGTTTTTTCCACCCAGTAAGAGAAAATTTGAAAATTATTCTACTTAAATTCTTACCTGTCTTTGCCTCTTTTCCTTTGTGCCAGGAGAATTAGTATTCAGATCATTATGTCTACCTAATGTGATTACACAGCGTTTCTATAAGTCATTTAAGCTATAGTAATTTTTTCCCTTGAAATCAACCTTGTCTGCAGACCTACTGCAGTGTTTCATTAGTGTTACTGTGCTATGTCTATTCTTCCTTTCTTTTTTCCCTGGACTTTTGAGACAGGATTTCTCTGGGTAGCCCTGGCTGTCCTGGAACTTGCTTTATAGACCAGGCTGGCTTTGAACTCATTTACTACCACTGCCTGGCTTTTTTGGGTATTATCTACTTTAAATTCTTTCACTTTTTAATAATAGTTTTTCTTTTCTATTTTTCTTCCTGTTCATTCTTTGTTTAGCCTTTTCTTGCATTCTTTTAAATGTTAATGTTTTAAATTTAAAGCAATCTAAAAGCATGTTTGTTTGTTTTATTAAACTTTGGGATAGCTTTAGGGCTTGTAATAACTCTGTTCCACCCCCACAGGCTCAGTACTAGTGACTTTACAGACCATTTCACAGGGTGTAAAGTCTTACAGTGGTGCGGGCCTTGATGCTGCTGCCGTGTTACTTCACATGTTATAATCCTCAGAATACATTATATTTTTGCTTTAAATTTTCAATAAGATTAGAAAGATATTTTAAAAAGAGACAAAAGATGAAAAGTCCAAGGCCTTAAGTTACTTACATGCTCACTGTTTTGGTTGTGATTTATTCCTTTGCAAAGGTTCTGATTTTCTTTCAGTTAAGTTATTTTACGTCGCCGTTTGCCTGAAGACTTCTTTCATGTTTCCTGTAGGACTGTTTACTACTATGATTTCACTAGTCTTGTCATTATTTTAGAGCTGGAATTTGGATCCAGGGCTTTGCATATGCTAGGCAAACACTCCATTACTGCAAACCCATCATCTAGAAAAAGCTATGTATGTATTTCAGATGGACTTTTATTTGGCTGTTTTCATTGATTTATTGTCCTTTGGCTTGCAAAAAACATTCTGCTGTAGTTCCTATACATCAGTAGTTCTCAACCTTCCTAATGCTGACCTTGTAATACAGTTCCTCATGTTGTAATGACCCCCAACCATAAAATTATTTTCTTGCTACTTCATAACTGCAATTTTGTTCCCATTATAACTCAAAATATAAATATATGATATGCAGGATTTTTGATATATGACCCATGTGAAAGGATTATTGGATTGCTTAAAGGGATTTGAGACCCACAGGTTGAGAACCATTGCTACACATGTTGCCCTGTATGTAGTGTGTGATCTTTGGCTGGCTGCTTTGGAGATTTTATCACTGATTTTATACAGTCTAGTTGTCATGTGCCTCGTAGAGTTCTTTACTATATCTTAAGCTTTGGGTCTTTGAGATGCTTATGCCTTTGGGTTTATGCCTTTCAATTTCAATTTCAGCTATTACTTCTTCTGAAGTTTTTGTTTTCCCATGCTCTTCCTTTGGAGGTTCAGATATACACAACTTGAAGTTCTGTAGTTTACACCCTCCTCTTTCTTGATATGCTTCGTTTTATAGAATTTGGATTGCTTTTATTAATATGTCTTCATGTTTAATTATTATGTCCTCTTGTGTGTAATCTGCTTTTAATTCCCTGTTTTCTCATCTTATGTATTTATCATAAAAAGCTCAATGTGAGTCTATTAAAATGTTTTTCTTTTTCAGTTAATATGATTAGTTTTTCATTTAGCTCCATGAACAAATAATAGAACCAGCTATAATCCCCACTTTGCTATCCTCTGCTCCTTTCTTCATCTCTCTCTGCTTCAGTCGATTGTGTTTCTTCCTCATTAGAGACTGTAATTTGTCAGTTCTATGTGTGATCAGTAAAGTTTTACTTTATTTTATGTGTATGAGTATTTTTTTCCTGCATGTATGTCTGTGTACCCATAGAATATAGTGTCCACAGAGGCCAGGAGAAGGTGTCAGATCCCCCTGGAACTGGAATTACAGATGCTTGTTCATTGCCATGTGGGTGCTGGGTTTCTATCCTCTAGAAGGAGAGCCAGTGCTCTTAACTGCTGAGCCAGCTCCCCAGGCCCTGGACAGTCATCTTTTATGGAATATCAGAAACAATGTATTTTTACCGTATTGAAGGCTCAGTGTTTCTGTAATCCTGTTGATGCTTTACACCTTTATCTGGTGGAGAGCCAGGGCAGGAAGAACAACTTCCAGGACTTGCATTTAAGTTATGTTGGTTGGAACTGATATATAGTCAATCTCCTTCAATACTGAGGTGCACAGTCTTGAGTGCCCTGGCCAGTGCTTCTGTATTACAAAGTCTGTAGGTCTTTTGATAGGAAAGTCGCCTGTTCCTTGCATTTGACATTAGTTTTCTTACAGCAACACTTGTCCTCTTCCTCTTCCTCCTCCTCTTCCGCCTCCTCCTGCCCTCCTTCCTTCTTTCCTCCCCCCCCTCCTCCTTTTTATTCTCCTGCTCTGGAATATTTTAATTTTGTTTTTCTTTTGGGGGGATATTTTGTCTTATTTTGCTTTTCACAAAATTGTAGTTTAAAACAATGTTAGTCCTTTCACTGATTCTTTATTTTCCTCTCCACATTGCATGATTTCTTTTTTTCATTTTCCCCGCTTACTGAACACAGATTCTCCTCTGATACAGTACATCTCAGTTTAGTTTCCTCCCTCTGTTCCCTCCAAGTTCCTCCCCACCACCCCTTTCTGACAGATCTACCCCACCACTGCCCTCATTAGAAAAGAACAGGCCTCTAAGAGATAGCAACCAAACATGACAAGATATAATAAGATGAACCAAAAATTACCACGTTGAAGCTGGACATGGCAGCTCAATGGGAGGAAAGGAGTCTCAAGATGAGGCACAAGATTCAGAGACCCACTTGTTCTCACATTCATGGTTCCCATAGAAACACCTCAGTCCCTGTGAGCTCACATGCTCCTTGCTTAGTTGATTTAGAGGGCCTTGTTCTCCAGATGCCCTCCATCTTTTCTGGACTCCACAATACCTCTACTTCCCTTTCCTCAGGATTCCCTGAGCACCAAGAGAGGGACCTGATGGAGTCCTCTCAATTAGACTCTGTCTCTCAGTAATGTCTGGCTGTGGGTTTCTGCATCTGTTCCTACCTGTTGCCGGGGGAAACCTCTACAGCAATGACTGGGACTGGATGCTGATCTACGAAGATAGCAAAATATCATTAGTAGTAATTTTATTGATACTCTTTTTTAGACCAGTAGTGTTTGGTTTTACTCTAGGTCCCTGGGGTATCTAGTCTCTGGTTCTTGGTCACCCAAATAGTGTTGGGTATGGCCTTCCTATTGTGGAGCGGGCCTTAAGTCAGATCAGATAATGGTTGGCCACTTCAGCAAGTTCTGTGGCACTACTGCCCCAGCATATTCTGCAGTAGGACAGATTATAGGTCAAAGCTTTTGTAGCTCTCCTTTGGGTAGTCTTCAGAGTACCCTCAAGTATCAAAGAGACCAGAATATAGGAGTAAAAACTCCATGAAGGCACTATCTTGACCTCTCCGTGTTCTATGAGTTGTGTGGGCATTGAAGACTGTTCTGCCAGTCTGCAGAGAGTGACCCCTTATCTTAGCAACTGCATGGGTTGTTTGGGGATTCCCATGAGACCCTGTGGATCTCATGGGAACTCAATGGAATGTAACCCAGTCCTTCCACTAGAAGACTCAACTGGTGACAAGAGATGGACAGCTGAGATTCTGTATCCCCATGCTACTTGGAATTCTCATTAGGATTAATTTCATACATTCCAAGAAGTTTCTATTGAAATAAGTTTCCACACCACCCCCAGAACTTTCAAGTTCCACCCATCTTTCCCCACACTCTTCCTCTGCACGCTCCCCCCAACCTTATTTCTCTGCTCTTTTCCAGAATCACCCTGAGGCCACCTATAAAATATATTCTATTTTCCTTTCCTAGGGAGATTCAATTGTCTCCAGAAGACCCCTTCTCTTTACCTAACCTCTATGGATCATGCAGATTATGCTTTGTTATCATGTACTTAATGCTAATGTCCACTTGTGAGTAAATGCCATGTTTATCTTGCTGGGTCTGGGTTACCTCAATCAGAATTATCTTTTCTAGTTTAATTCATTTGCCTACAAATTTCATGATGCCATTTTTTAAATAGTGGAGTAATACTCCATTATGTAAATGTACCACATTTTCTTTATCTACATCTAAGCTGTTTCCAATATCTGGCTACCATGAGAAAAACCACAATGAACATGGTTGAACCAGTGTCCTTGTGGTGGGATGGAATGTCCTCTGGGTATATGCCCAAGAGTGATATAGCTGGATCTTGAGGAAGATTGATTCCCAGCTTTCTGAGGAATCACCATATAGATTTCCATAGCAGTTTTACAAGTTTGCACTTCCACCAGCAATGGAAGAGTGTTCCCCTTCCTCCCCATCTTTGCTAGAATGAACTGTGTTATTGATCTTAGCCATTCTAACAGTTTTAGGATGGAATCTCAAAGTAGTTTTGATTTGCATTTTCCTGATGACTGAGGGTATTGAACATCTAAGTGTTTCTCAACCATTTGAATTTGCTCTATTAAGAATTCTCTGTTTAGAACTGTATCCCCCTTTTTAAAAAATTGTGTCATTTGTTTTTTGATAGCTAGTTTATTAAGTTCTTTATATATTTTGGGTATAAATCCACTATCACATGTGGAGTTGATGAAAATCTCTTCCCATTCTGCAGGTTGTTGCTTTGTCTGATTGATGGTGTCCTTGGCCTTATAAAAGTGTTTCAGTTTCATGACGTTCTATTTATTGACTGTTGATTTTAGTGCCTGTGCTTTGAGTGTTTTGTTCGGAAAGTCATCTCTTATGCCAATGCCAAGACTATTCCCTACTTTCCCTTCTATAAAGTTCAGTGTATCTGATTTTATGTTGATATCTTTGATCTCCTTGGACTTTAGTTTTATGCACAATGATGAGTATGGATCTATTTGCATTCTTCTACATGCAGCCATCCAGTTTGGTCAGAAACATTAGGAACGGACTAAATTCTTTAGAGAGACTCTCCAGAGGACTCTGGAACTTGTTATATTAGGACAGGGTCTTTTCCCCGTGTTATCCTGCTCTATAACCTGCAAACATCCTGGTCTTTCTTTACTTCCAACTCCATCATTATAGTTCTCCTAGACCATTTGTTTCTTCTCTGAGTATCAGAGTTGTCATTGCCCATGTAGTGATTCAAGGCAGCTGTAAAGTGATTACAGTTATTTTTCTTTTTCTCAGGAGTCACTATTCTTTGCTGTCTGATATCTGTTCTGAAACTGCTGTTTTTATTTTTTCCCAAATATTTAGTTTGAGCATGCACTGTAAACACGGTCCCGGTTAAGTCATGTTGAATAGAAGTCATCACCTATGTAAGGAAAATAACCTAAGTACTCCATGCATTTTATTAAGCATGTGCCACACTGGAGAGCATTCTATACAAGATAGTTACTACTGCTGTTTGTCTGCTGTATCTTATTTATCAATGAGGCTTTATTTTATCTCCTTGAAGTCTTTCTGGCTATCTTTCCCCAGACAATAGTTGTCATTTTCTCTTCTTTACATACACATCGCTTTTTAAATCTCCTTTTATTATGATGAGTATACATTTGAGTTTATAAATTTGAGTTTCTTTGTGTCTCTTTCATCAGATTGATGGCTTTTAAGCAAGTAAGATCTACCTTGCATATCTACCCCTAGTCTCCAACTTGTTTTGCTGTTTGTTGTACAGATGAATAACCAAGAGTGCTAAACTTCTTATAAAATCTTCAGAACTCTATTGTTGGCCAGGAAGGGAAGAAGAAGGTTTGTGGAGTATCAGGGCATTTAAAGAAAGTAAAACCTGAAAGAGGAATAAGATTTGGGGGATCTGGAGAGCAACATGAGAGAAAAATAATTGTGAGTGACATAGATAATTGGATAATTAAAATGATAATAGTAATAAAAGGTTTTGTAATGGTAAGAGTACAAAGAAATATAAAATAGAAGATGGGAGCATTATATTTCTGTATGTCTATGGAACAAAATCTGTGTTGTCTTTAGCACAGAGCTGTGACATAAGTGGTAATATTGGTAGCATATGTTAATGTGTATCATATTAATAGTATAACTTGAACTGTTACTATAGGGGATTTTTAGAAGATGTACTAGGGGACTTAGTTTTGGAGTAGATGAATCTTATAAGGGAGTAATAGGGCAGATTAAGAAGCATTAGAAAAACAGAACCATAGCTGAATATACTGCTATGTTAGAAGAGATAGGTATACATGAGGACTTCATTCTTGCCCTGTTTTGGATGGTATTATGTCAGGGGCACCTGTTTCCTCCACCCCTGCAAGCCTATTTAAACACAGTAGAGCCTGTGACCTGTGACCTTTACATAAGAATGAATTATATTGGCTGACAGATAGATCTTAGGGTTAGGACCTAGAGGAAGGATCTCTGATTAGATATATGTATAAGAATAAGTATAAGCATAAGTATAGAATCTATTGGTGGAGGATGCAAAGTACATGAGACCTCTTTCATAGGATTGTGTTCTATTCTCTGCAGAATTAGAGCCTGAATAATTCTCAGGATACTGGGGGGATTCAGGAAGAGGTTATCTCCTAAAAAAATAGCAAAGAATCACCAGTTGATTGACCACTTTTCACTCCGGCATTCCAGGTGACTAGACGTCATTCATTTTTTTCCACTGGAGGAAATAGGCTTTCATGATTAACAATCCTGGTGTCTCTGATGCTTATTTTAAGTTGTGATTCCTATAGGAGTATGGCCAAATTGCTATCTTGAGCGTCAATTCTCTCATCTCTGAATGAATGTGGTTGTTGGGAAGGATTATTTGATTGATAATAGATATTTATTCTGCATCTGGCAGCTAATGGATTCAATAACCACTATTTTTTTAATTTTTATCAGATATGTTTAAGCTTCTGATGAGGCAGGGAAAATGTTGCCAAAACTTTGTGGTGTTTCATTAACTTATAAAGAGCCCAGTAGGGATGGTACTTACTTGGTAGAACAATTTTCTAGAATGCACAAAGCCTTGGTTCAATCATCAGTGCTGCATAAATTGAGTATGATGGCATATCTCTGTAAGCCAAGTGCTTGGGAAGAGGAGTTAAGGGGACGAAAAGTTCAAGGCTATGCTTAGCTACACAGTGATCAGCTGAAGTATAACATATATGTTTTACAACTAATGTTCACATTTATTAATTTGCCTATCTCCATGGAAAGTTAGGTTAACATTGCACTGTTTTGTGATCTATCATTAAGAAATTTAGATAGTATATATGTCAGAATTTCTTACATATTCTAGTTTTAACTTGTGTTTAGAGCTATTAGAATTGTTAATTAAACCTTACCCACAAATTACTACCACAACTCAGTATTTTCAGGAATTTAAAAATAGAGGACCATCTATTGAGTGGAGGATAGGAGATATGAAGATGTGATACAACATTTTTCCAAGCAATGATCCCATTTTAATTCATTTAACTTGATTATTTTGTGAGTGAAATCATCTTGATTTTTAATTTTTATCAATACAATGATATGATATAAGGTAGAAAATAATATTTAGAAATTGACATTCTAAATCAATTAATTCTCAATCAGTTTTATAAATACCATGGCCAGTGTACGCTTGTCCATGAACTATTATGGATCTCTGGGAACTTCAAAGGAGGTTCTAATATATCTAATCTAGAAAACAGAGACATCCTAGCTTTTTCCACCATAGGAAAGGTTTAGCATTCCTTCTTTTGAATTGATCTGTGTTTGAGAGAACTGAATAATCTGCATAATTAGTGGGATAAATGATTGGCACACCACTCAGGATTTGCCATGCCATTGTCTCCTGAATCTTTGCATTGACTATAGGAAACAGGTATCAAACTTACTGCTGCTCATCTGCCAAATGCAGACCTGCCTGCAGACATCTGTCTGCTTGCTTCTCAGCTGCAGTCCCACCTTCCTAAGTTTGTGTCATTTAGCCTGCTCCTTACATTTACAATACTTGGTTTGGTCTGATGACAGGTTCTTGGATAGGATCTTTCTTATTTTAGTTCCAGATGTGCCACCAAGATACATCTTACAACATTTTTTATCTCTTAAAATATTTCTATAGGGCAAGAACCAAAGCAAGACACAACCAAGCTTGATATGAGTGTTGGATAACCACCATTCACAGTGCTGTAGGTACCCATCATTTCACAGTGCTATAGGTACTCATCACTCACAGTACTGCAGGTACCTGGCACTCACAGTGCTGTAGATACCCAGCATTCACAGTGCTATAGATACCCAGCATTCACAGTGCTGTAGGTACCCAGCATTCACAGTGCTGTAGGTACCCAGCATTCACAGTGCTGTAGGTATCCAGCATTCACAGTGCTGTAGGTACCCAGCATTCACAGTGCTGTAGGTACCCAGCATTCACAGTGCTGTAGGTACCCAGCATTCACAGTGCTATAGGTACCCAGCATTCACAGTGCTGTAGGTACCCAGCATTCACAGTGCTGTGATACCCAGCATTCACAGTGCTGTGATACCCAGCATTCACAGTGCTGTGATACCCAGCATTCACAGTGCTGTAGATACCCAGAATTCACAGTGCTGTAGATACCCAGCATTCACAGTGCTATAGGTACCCAGCATTCACAGTGCTGTAGATACCCAGCATTCACAGTGCTGTGATACCCAGCATTCACAGTGCTGTGATACCCAGCATTCACAGTGCTGTAGGTACCCAGAATTCACAGTGCTGTAGATACCCAGAATTCACAGTGCTGTAGATACCCAGCATTCACAGTGCTGTAGGTACCCAGAATTCACAGTGCTGTAGATACCCAGAATTCACAGTGCTGTAGATACCCAGCATTCACAGTGCTGTAGATATCCAGTATTAACAGTGCTGTAGATACCCAGCTTCACAGTGCTGTAGGTACCCAGCATTCACAGTGCTGTAGGTACCCAGCATTCACAGTGCTGTAGGTACCCAGCATCCACAGTGCTGTAGGCACCCAGCATTCACAGTGCTGTAGGTACACAGCATTCACAGCTGTAGGTGCTTGGTTTCACAGTTCCCATGGACAAAGTGGCATAGTCCAGAGAGAAAATAATTATAGTTCTCTCATTTTGGTCTCTGGTGAACATTTTAATACTTAAACTTATAGATGAGAACTACAGGTCTGTAGCCTATAGGACTGTGAAATGTGAAATAAAAGTGAGCATTACATAAATTCACATCTTGATTTAGTGAGACTAATGCTAAGGACTTTTTATATCATGTTTGATTTTGGATATTTTAAAGTACCTTTTTAGTCCAAAATGTCAGGTGAAATGCACATTTTGATATTTCAGGTAAACACATAAGCCTCATACCAGTAAATTTATGTATATTATACAATAAAATATAAGAAAGTTGGGAAACTTAAGATACGTTACTAATAATGGACTCACATGATAGCCCAGTGCTTAGGACTTGTTAATTTTACAAAATTATGTTTAGGGCGAAATAAATATACCTTTTCATATTAAATGCCATAGAGATGGCACAGTCTCAAACACTAGTGACCCCAGCACACACTTGTCACAGTCATAGTTTGTGGTGAGTAGGAACAATATTCATTAGCTGCCAGGGAAGACCTAAGCTAGAGCATCATTCCAGGAAGTGCACCGGGAAGAGCACTGGGAAGGGCCTGTGACTTCAGGTCACCAAGGTTAGAAATGAGAGGTTAGAGAGAAAATATTCTTGTGTGCTCCTTGAAGCATTTAAATATCTGTATTAGCTTCTAGAAATCTCTACTACAACATTCAGGCCAGACACCAAGGGAGAAAATGAAGACATTGAAAATAGTCACAGCAGTGAGATCAGGTCTATAACTCAGTGAGACATTGACAATAAAACTAAAATCACATGATTAAAAACGGTGATTATTTTGGCCATTTATGAAGTTGATTTTAACTTTGAATAAATCCAGTAGCCAGAGATATATCTTGATATTATATGCTCATTAACATAAATCATCCAGTGGATAATTATGTCCACATGACACATACATGGAGATAATGATGGTAATTTGCCACCTGTGTTGGGGAGTGCCTTCTGATTCCCACTTACACATCTCCACTGTTTTCTTGGTAAGTATTTAGATTAAAAAAAAAATTCATTAAAGAAAAAAAAGATTTAACAGCATATAAAAAGCTTTACATCTGAACTTGAGTTGAAAAGGATGAGAAGTGTATTTTCAGTAGCAGGGCAGGTCCCCATAAAAGCTATCCAGGAACATCTTTTTGTCCTGTGTTGCTAACAAATTCCATTGTGCTGCACTGTTAGCAATAAAAATGAGATTTTAAACCAAAGACTAGTGACTTAGGTTCAATTTCTTTTCTCTTCTGGGCCTTTTGAAAAGGAGAACACACTCCATCTCTGGGAACAGTATTCTCTTGCCGTGGAAAATCATAATGTCCAGTTTGGCTTCGGACACAGTCTGAGCTGCTGGGATTAGGTAAAGCTGTTCTTAAAAGAGAAAAACTTGATGCTCAGCAGGGCCACAGAGAAACTCTTGGAGCTGACAGGAGTTGCCACAAATTTAATTATTACTTTTCCTAGCAGAGAAGGCTCACTAGGAAAAGGTTTTTGGTGTTTATGAATGGCTGTGTACCTTGCTTTGCTAAGTCCTCTAAAAGCTAGGATGTGGGGCATGCTTTTCTTTTGGAAAGAAGGAGTGTTGGAGAGAAGCTGCTGCTGATGAGGTGTCATATAATTTTACAAGTTGCATAACTGCATTTAACGACTAAACTAGCTCTGATTAAAATAACAATTGAGCTTGTAATTCTTTTTGAACAGCTGCTGCTACAGGGGGTCATTACCTTGGAGAGCTGGGAAATAATCATACTCCTGGTACACGAGTTATGCAGTCTTGTGTTTTACAGCAAAGCACAAAGTTTAAAGCTTACAGAAGAATGTTATTTGAAAGCTGTCAAATCATGTTAAAAAAGACTGCATCGTCAGAAGGCCCTGGTGGCCACGCTTCTGCATGTAGCCTTGTCTTATTCATTATAAAATGCATGTTTATAAAGTTCCACAGAGCATCCAATTCCCAATTCACTTATATCAGCAAGACTTAACTTGCTCATTAATCTAAATTCTTTTGCAACTTTAATCTACATGTTTAATTAATCATAAAATGAGGCGGTAAGTAATTTCAGCAATGTGTGGCTTGTTATCAGATGCATTTAATCACTCTTCTGTGAGCTCATTTGGAAACACCTGAAGATGTCGAGTGCAGTTTGAATGAGCATAAATTATTCTTTGTCAGCGTACTTCACTCAACTAATAAGACATTAATTTAAAAGGCACTGTTTGTCATTTTTAGATCTTTACCAATATTTTTAGCTTAGCAATATAACTATAATTGTATATATGATTCAAACCTAGTGCCCAGCATAGGAAAGGGTAAGAGTTTAATTCACTTTTCTTATTTACATGTAATTATGTCATGTAATCTTAGTTTTTAATGAGGATTAACCATCTTGTAAGCATTCATATGCCTTTGGAATAAGATAGCAACGCAGGTTGCAAAAATTGTTAGTACAAAAACTGATAATTCCTTGTTTTTCCCAAGATAAGGAATCAAAGGTAGAAACTTTTGGGAGAAGGTACGGATTTAAAGATGCAGATACCACACAGGGTCATATGATATAGAGGCCAATATTAAATTCAATAGCTACATTTGCCATTTTATATAATGTAAGAAAATCTCAATAGGTAGTCAAGAAACATTAAATAATGAGTCTTAGTTTTCCTATCTATCTGTCTGTCTGTCTGTCTGTCTATCCACCCATCCATCCATCCATCCATCCATCCATCCATCCATCCATCCATCCATCCATTCATCTACCTATCCATCTACTTACCTACCTCTGTTTCTACTGTGCATATTGTATATGAATAGATAATCATGCTCACACACATCTAGAAGTCAGGACAGGACATAGGGATTCTTTCTTTGTTTCTGTCTTCTTATTTTCTTGAAACAGTGTCTCTTACTTAACCAGAGGGTTTCCATTTAAACTAGGCTGGATTTCCTAGCCAGGAGAGCTCTTGGGCCTTTGTCTCTGTCTCCCAGTGTCATGCCTAGCTTTTATGTGGGTGCTGGAATTTGAACTCAGGCCCTTATGATTACAGAGCAAGTACTCCTACCCACTTAGCCACTCTACCCCATTGCTAATAGTAATGCACAATTGGTGGTATCTAAAAAAAAAAAAAAAAAAAAAAAGACAGAACAACAACAGTAACAAAACCCTAAAGAGGAAAAAAGGTCACAAGCACTGGAATCCATTATGTATCTCAGTGTCAGGAGCATTTCATAGGATGTCATCACTTGTCCTATCTATGCTGAAAGATCAGTACACATGGGAAGAATAATTATCTCAGTGGGAACATTTATTTTTTACCTGTTCATCGTCCTTCCTCAGGAACTTGTCTCACTCACAGGCCTCTGTGGACTACCAGCGGTGAGCCAGAGGGGAGGGGTCCTGCAAAGGGGACACAGTTTGAGCCAAAATAAAGCCGTTCTGTCCATTTTATTTGATGTGTGCCCTTCCTGGCTCCATGTTCCTCAGGGGCTCTTCATGCCAGGCTGGCTGTTATTGGAGTGTCTGTCTCTTGCCCTGTGCCTCATGACTTGGAAAATGTTTTCCTTCCTTTATAAGGAAGAATAAAATTCTTTGACATCTTATTTGTACCATTCAAACCTGACAGGCTGCAGCTGCGAAGTGTAGGGATACACTGTTTTGCGAGCCGTGGCACAGTATTTCTTAGGGCACAATAGAAATTGCAAACACTGGGACTTCATCTTGAGCAGCTTTGCAAAGGAACATTTTTTTTTTTTTTGTACTTGATTTTTTGACCATAACAATCCTCTTGTCTCTGTACATCCTTAGGGGAACACACCATTTATCATAAGGGCTGCTGTTGGGTTTTCTTGCTGTAAAACCTCCATATTCCTTAATTGCCTTTTCTCTGGAAAACTGATGAGTTTTGAAAAAATTAATTTTTAGCCAGTCATGCCTAAAAACCTTTGATTCCAGTACCCAGGAGGAAGAGGCAGGCAAATCTCTGTGAGCTTGAGGGCAACCTAGTATACATGGTGAGTTTTAGGATAACCAGGGCAATGTAAAGAGACTCTGTTTTAAAAAATTAAAAACATTTTCCCTTCCCCCTTTCCTTCTTTCTTTGGTGACTATTTTTGCCAGGAGGCTTATTTTCCATCCTTCTTGATAGATTATTGCTCTTAAGCTCTTTGTAGTTCAGGAGATCTTTGAATTCCTGATCCTCTGATTCTACTTCCTAAGTGCCAGAATTATAAGGTAAGGCATGTGGCAAAATGTCCAGCTGTGAGATTTATAGTTTAAATCTCCATTGTATGGGCCAAGAAAGTACATAGTATCACCCAAACCCACCATTACTCATGTGTGAGAGGCCTGTCCTGAAGTCCTGTTAGGTATAGCCCTACAACCACAGTCTATTTTATAAAATGCCAAGAGCTGATGGACATCTTTGCCTACACAGACATTTTCAAATGGGAAAAGTGATGAACTCAGTTTCACAAAGTTCGTGCTTTCAGATGTCTGGGTGCAAGCTTATAAGCTACTTCATCCTCATACCTTTATCCACATTCATACCTTTTCTACCTTCACCCAACACACACTAGCACATCTTTATCCAGTCACAAATAAGGGCATATATTTAAATGTACCTCATTAATGAAAACTTTATAGTTGAACAGAATGAATAACATTCAGATGGGGATGAAAGACAGGGAAGGGCTGCCTCCCCCCAGTCTCTATACACTGGCAGAGGTGCTAATCTTCATTTCCACGCAGGACTTCTGGGGTTGGTGAGGAAAAGGATCAGTGAGAGAGGACAAAGAGGTCCTAGGACAAGTAAGGACATTTATGATGTGGTGTATGCTAGAGAACATGCGCTAGGGGACCTTTGTGGAAGTTCTAAGTGGATAGATAGAGTCTTCAGCTGTTGTGGAATTTTGGGTTGACCAAGTAGCTGGCAATGGCTTCACTTTGTTTCAGACTGTACTTACTTATTAAAAGCTGAGACAACCTTCTCACATTCAATTAAACACTTGTGGTATTTAAAGAGAAGGTAAAATTTCCCATACTAGTTTCCTAAAAAAGGTAAAGATAAATTTTTTTTTGTGTGTGTGTGTGTGTGTCTGGGTCTATGTGTGTCTGTGTGTGTCTCTGTGTGTGTGTAAGTGTGTGGTTGTGTGTGTGTCTCTTTCTGTGTCTGTGTGTCTCTGTGTGTGTGTGTGTGTAAGTGTGGGCCAGAATACAATCTCAGGTGTCATCTTCAGGTATGCTGCTATCCATCTCCTTTGAGATAGCGTCTCTTATTGGCCTAGAGCTCACCAACTGAGCCAGACTGGAGGGCTTTGAGCCCCAGAGACTGATACACTTTTACCTTCCCTGTGCTGGGATTAACAAAAGTGGGCAACCATACCTAACATTTTTCTGTGGATTTCAACTCAGGTCCTCATGCTTGCAAGGCATGCACTGTACTGACTGAGCTATGTCTCTAACTGAGCTGTGTAGCCTGAATTCTGTTTTTATTTTAAATGAAAAGTCCATGTATTTTTTAAGAACACTCTTATGATTTATGTTTCTCCATCCTTGCTTTGGGCTCCCGCTTTGCCAGCGGATATTGTTTCCCTTTTATTACAATCTAGTTTCATAGCCACTGAAAGTTGCTTTTGTTTGGTAATCATTTAGGCTCCATAGTGTACAAGATATTTGAAGAGTTGTAATGACAGATGTACAGAGCTCTACCCAGATGATGTTCTTATGTATCACATAACCTTGCTCATATGGGAAAGCAAATCACTGGGTCATGCAAAACTTAAATGTATGTTCTGTCTCTGGAACTCATGCAAGGATGGGTTGACTTGTAGCTAACTCCTCCAGTGCTGCCAGCTTTGAAGCTTGGATCTGTATATTTAAAGGTACTGTCGGAGTTGCTTATGATCAGAAGAAAACAGCAATGGTTTTAGAAGCTGTTTATATTTCCCATTACCTCTAGTTCATAATATGGGCATATAGTTTTCACTTATTATTATCAGAAATTGTGTTAAAATTCCCCAAATCATTTGTGTATACTTCCAGTTCTGTATTTGAAACCTCAGAATCCATATATAGTCAATAAAAATTATTTATAATGTTTACACTGAGTTTTTGATATGTATTTCTCTATTTTACTTCTCTTTTGGGGAAACATAGACATACTGAAGGTTAGTAACTTACAGTTTATATTTTTAGTATTTTTCTATGTTTTTTCCTGTTTGCTCAGGAGTATCTTTGTAGGTAGTTCCTAAGGTACCAGTAGGCGATATCCTGAGAATTTGTTCTCTGGAGTAGTTTCTCATAGGAACCATGTCATAAACAGTTTCTTAGTAAGCCTCCTGAGTCCCCACTTACCTTATTGTATTATTTATAACTCCAATAGCCAACTACTACTAAAGTCTAACTTTTATAATGTTCTTCTGGAAATTTCTGGTGGTGGATATGATTAAAGCTACTTCACTTCATTAGTGTGAAGCAGTGGAGATAAAGCCCCTTTGAGATGGAATTGTGAGGGCAGAGCTTCATCACAACCATTCTGTAGAGAGTAACTGGGTACCCTAGCGGAGGCAGGCAGGGATGTGTGGCCTGGGAGTCCACAGTGGTCATCTAATTGGAGGATTCTGTAGTGTGAGAATGAAGAGGGAGCGCTGCTTAGGTTCATATGACTCCAAGAGTGGGGGATGCAGGACTGCTCATTTGTGCAGCACACAGAACCCACAGACTTGTATGGTGTGTGTCCTTAGTCTGTTTCTCCTGCAGTGTGGACACTTTGTTTTTAATCCAACATCACTGGTGAGAGGAAAATTTTGAATAGTCTTCTAAAACATTATTTATGAAGTCTTATGTGAGATAAAGTGAATATATACATAGGAAGTAGCTGAAGTTGACTTGGAATTAGATATTCCTTAATAGACAAACTGAAGAGTAGTTCATTACTGTTTAATGACAGTGTATTCCGAACTCCATCATCTGGGTACATAGGTAGGTGTGGACTATCTGGTTTGTGGACTGCATATACTGGCAAGAAACCAGTGATTAAGACAAACTCATAAGCACCATATAGAACACCCCACTTACTGCTCTGGTGTTGCCATCTGCACTCCCAGGAGACTAAAGCTGCATAGATTTCTGTACAACTGGGCTATTAACTCAGCTTGATTGGCCCCCCTCTTGACAGCTGCCCTCAAGTACTTGTTTGGCTAAAATGGGATCAGAGTGAACATATGCACTACATTCACCATCCTCTTGTCTGTTAGCTTACCTTCTTTACATTTCTATGCACACGCACACACACTACACACCTCAGAAAAGGAACAAACGGGATGAGAACTTTCTTCAAGCAGAGATTAGCTACTGGGTGGTACTTTGCTTTTCATTTATTCTACATTTATTCACAGCAGGAGAGACATTTCCTTGGCTTCTCATTTGTAAGTTCCTGGTTTATTGAATATGAAAAGAAGGACACTTTTAAATTCTTCTGATTCTACTGATTTTTCTTTATTTAAATTGCTGCTGGGCTTTATGATCCTAGAACTTGAAAACTTATTTAGACCCACCCAATCTTTCTCTCTTTTCCTTAGATGAACTCTGATAGGCAGGTACTTTGGTCACACAGTCTTGCAAATGAGTAGACATCCAGAATTCTATGGACTGAAGAGAGATCTGCAGTGAGGGAGACAACGGTAGCTGCTTTTGAAGCGCACAGCTCCACATGTTCTAGCTCCCACAGAGTCAAGAGGTTTTCCAACTGTTTGACCATGATTCAGAGTAAGGCACAAATTTATCTGCTGACCTAGTAATACCCAGTGAAACTGGACTTTGGGACGAGGAAATCGGATGGGCCTTGAGTGGATGTGCTAAGCTGAGCTGACTCACCTTGGAACTTCTTGCCCTTTTGGGGAGGGGATGGATAAGTGGGGAGGGGCTAGGCTGAAGGCTGACTGGGAGGGATGGGAAGAGGAAAGGGAGGGGGAGCAGGGGGATACATAGGTAAAAATGACATTTTTCTAATTAAAAAAATAAATTAAGAAAAATAATAAACCAAAAACTGAAAATGTGGTTAATAACATGTATTTATTAATATTATTTTTTATTTATGTGCATCTGTCTATTTGAGTTTGTGTATGTCAGATGTGTACTGGTGCTTGTGGAGGCCAGGAGAGGGCATCAGATCTCTAGGAACTGTAGTTACAGGTGGTTGTGAGCTGCCGGATGTAGGGGCTGGGAACTGAACTTAGGTTCTCTGCTAGAGCAGCAAGTGCTCTTAGCTGCCGAACTTTCCTCTGGCCCTTGGCACTAATTTTTGACATTTTTAGTACCTGCTTTGAGTGTGTGTGTGTGTGTGTGTGTGTGTGTGTGTGTGTGTGTGTGTGTGTGTGTGAGAGAGAGAGAGTGAGAGAGAGAGAGAGAGAGAGGGGGGGGGGAGAACAGAAGAGCGCATCATTTATTTTATATAACTACGTTGGCAGGTAGAATTAAAGATTATTGTCTCAATCCCACAAGATGTCTAAATCTTCCTTTAGCCTCATGTCCTTGTTGTTTATGCTTTTTGAATTAAAAATACCAGTTGATTCAGAAAACTGATTTTTATCATGCATCCCAATCTGTAATCTGAAAATTATTCCATCCTAGTAAAAACTTTTTTTTCATAAAGTACTGAACTTCGTGTTCTTTGGTTTTTAGTTGTTTTCCAATAACTAAATCTCCTCCACAGTGTATTAGTTACATTTCTTGTCTTGCTAAAGCCAAGAGGAGGATAAAGTTGCCTTATACTAGAATCATGTGTTTATTCATAGTGGCATACCTGATGTACTAAATTCTAAATGTACATATACTGTGTAGATGTGTCTCTGCTGCACACATATACATGGGAAGAGAGTGAGATGGAGGCTGAGAGAGACAGAGAAAGAGTGCTTCATCTGTTTATATAACTACCTTTGCATTAGCATTAAGGGTTATTGTCTCCCCGCCCCCAGCACACCAAAAGTACATACTGGCAGAACCAGTCTTCAGTTTGGGATCATTTTAATTATTGTTCATTCTCTTTCCCTTGGTCCTAATAATTTCTTACCTGCGAAGAGTATGTGTCACAAAGTGAAGAACTTGTAGTGAAGACTGCCACAATAAGATGTCAACTGTAATTTGCAATGGTTCTCTTTCCGAGAGACAAAAAGAAGAAAATAAAGAAGGGGAAAAGAAGCAAAAAAGGAAATCTTACAGTAGTGGGCGGAAAAAGTTACTGCTGTATCTAAGTATTGCATAACTAGATCTTGTAAGATTTTTCTTTTTAATGAAGAAAAGTATATAGACAAGGAATAACATCTTATTCCTAAGCCAGGATATTTCAGCGAGCAAAAGGAAGTTAAACCTGAATTATGGAATTTTCCTTTCATTTTCTATAATAGCTGTGTTTGTTGAAGAGAAAACGGAGGAAAAAATGACCAGCATGCCTGGTTTTGAAGAGCAACTTGTTTGTGTGTATAAGACACTGGAGAAGTTATTTGGGGCTGCCTTGACTGTGCAGAAATGTGACCACAAAGTTCTAACTAAGGTGTGGGGCTGTTGGGTCCATGAGAATATCTGTTAAAGAAGTTCATTTACCTCATTTTCCTAGTTCCTCTTTGTAAAAGAGAAAATACTTTAAAAAGAAAATACTGGATTCAGGTGGCTTTTGTGATTTCTGTTTCCTTCTCTTCATCCATTACCTTCCCAGTTTACCTATTTGTTCCGTTTCTTCTTCTTTGCCTTCGTTTCTCCTTTCTTCCCCTTCTTTGTCTTCTCTTTCCAGTACCCTCTCCTCTACTCTATTACTCCTTTGTACTTTTTCGCTTTCTTTTTTCCATTTTTAAAAATTTATTTATAAAGGTTTTTTCCTATGCGTACCACTGCTCACCCTCCCTTCCCTCCTCCCCGTCCCTCCCAGTCCTCCCTCAGCATCTTCCCACTTCCATTCCCCACGGAGGGAAGGAGTCCCAAGGCTGGTCAGTTCAGTCTGGCGTGTCCATTTAAATAGGTCCGAGTCACTCACCCCAGTGTTAAGGCTGGGTTAGGTGTTCCTCTGTAGGGAATGGGTTCCAAGATGTCAGTTCATGCACCAGGGACATAGTCTGATCCTACTCCACGAGGTTCCACAAACTGCCCATGCCATTGACAGGCATCTACCTTTGGAGGGTTTAGTTCCTTTTCCTGAAGATTCCCCAGTGGCTGTTTTTTGGTTTAGTGAGAGCCTCAGAGCTCCAGCCAGCCATCTCTGTGGGTCTCCTGATAATCCCTATCCCTTTGTTCGTATTGATTCTCTTTTTTCTCCTTTAGCTGGATCGGGAGCTCAACCTGGTGCTTAACTATGATTCTTCCTCTATTCATTGTTGGATGTAGGTTCTGTGATGACACTTAGGGTGGTCATTCATTTTATTATAGGGGAAGTTCTGTTTAGGCACCTCCTCCATTATTGGTTGGAGACCTAGCCAGGGACATCCTGTGAGTTCTTGTTTCTGTAGCACATGCCCTCTTTCCAACCCCACATTAGCTTCCACTATCAAGATATCTATCTCTGTTTTACTCCCTCTCTGTTGCTTCCCTCATTCAATCATCTCCTTCTTTCAGATTTGATTCTACCTCTCTTTGGTGGCTACCCATTATGATCCCAGTTTGCTAAGGAGATCATCTCTCTTCTTAGGGGGATCCTTGGGTTGTCTCTCTTAAATTCCTTCTGATCCCAAGCTATTAAGGGGTGTGGTTTGCAGCTTGGGTATTCTTTGCTTTTTGTCTAAAATCTGCTTACGAGTAAGTACATCCTATGCCTCTCTTTCTGGGTGTGTGATACCTTACTCAGGAGGATATTCTTCAATTCTTCAAATCTATCCATTAGCCTACAAATTTTAGGACTTTTTTTTTTTTCCTGTTGAGTAGTACTCCATTGTGTAAATGTACCACAATTTGTTAATCTAGTCTTCAGTTGAGGGGCATCTAGGTTGTTTCCAGGTCCTTGATATTACAAATAATGCTGCTATGAACATAGTTGAGCTAATGCCTTTGAAGTAAGAATGTGCATGCCTTGGGTATATGCCCAATAGTGCTATTGCTGGATCATTGGGGAGATTGATTCCCAGTCTTCTGAGGAATAGCCAACTGTATTCTAGTGTGGCTGTACAAGTTTACACTCCCAGCAACAACAGAGGAATGTTCCCCTTGCTCCACATCCTCTCCAGCAGGCTGTCATCTGTATTTTTGATCTTAGCTATTCTGACAGGTGTAAGGTATCTTAAAGTTGTTTTGATTTGCATTTCTCTGATGGCTAAAGATGTTGATCAATTTTTTAAGTGCCTTTCAGCCATTTGTAATCCTTCTGTTGAGAATTCCCTTTTTATCTCTGAACCCCATTTTTAATTGGTTTTTTTTTGGGTCTGGGGTTCTAGTTTCTTGAGTTCTCTATATATTTTAAAGATCTCTGTCAGATGTACAGCTGGTGAAGATCTTTTCCCATTCTGTAGGCTGACATTTTGTCTCATTGACTGTGTCCTTTGCCTTACAGAAACTTCTCAGTTTCAGGAGGTTCCACTTATTCATTGTTGTTCTTAGGGTCTGTGCTACTGGTATTATATTTAAGAAGTGGTCACCTGTGCCAATGTATTGGAAGGTATTTCCCACTTCCTTTTCAAGTTCGATGTAGCTGGGTTTATGGTGAGGTCTTTGATCCACTTGAACTTGAGTTTTGTGTAGGGTAATAGGTTTAGATTTATTTGCATTCTTCTACATACTATCATTCAGTTATGCCAACACCATTTATTGAAGATACTATCTTTTTACGTTGAATATTTTTGGCTTCTTTGTCAAAAATCAGGTGTTCATAGGTGTGTGGGTTGAGGTTGGGGTCTTTGATTTTATTCCATTGATCCACAAATTTGTTTTTATACCAGAACCAGGCTGTTTTTATTACTGTAGCTCTATAGTATAGCATGAAGTTAGGGATAGTGATATCTGTTGAAGTTTTCTTATTGAGCAGGATTGTTTTGGCAATCCTGGGTTTCCTGTTATTCCATATAAAGTTGAGTATTGTTCTTTCAAGGTCTGTAAAAAAAAATGTGTTGTGATTTTAATGGGAATTGCATTGAATCTGTAGATTGCTTTTGGTGAAATTGCCATTTTTACTATGTTGACCCTACCTATCCAGGAGCATGGGAGATCTTTCCATTTTCTGATATCCTCTTCAATTTCTTTCTTCAGTGACTTAAAGTTTTGTCAAACAGGTCTGCTACTTCTTTGATTAGAGTCACCCAAGATGCTTGATGCTATTGGCAGCTATTATAAAGGGTGATGTTTCTCTTACTTCTTTTTCAGCCCTTTCATCTTAGTGTATAGGAGGGGTATTGATTTTTTTGAGTTAATCTTTAACCTGCTACATTGCTGAAGATGTTTATCAGCTGTAGGAGTTCCCTGGTAGAATTTTGGAGGTCACTTATGTATAAAATCATATCATCTACAAATAGAGATAGTTTGACTTCTTCCTTTCCAATTTGTATCCCCATAATTTCTTTTTGTTCTCTTATTGCTTTAGCTAAAACTTTGAGAACTATATTGAATAGATAAGGAGAGAGAGGACAGCTTTCTTTTGTTCCTGATTTTAGTTCCCCTCTCCTTTCTATCATTCTAATTTCTTTAGTGAAATCTCTACAACTACATTATGACCTTCTTTTTCTTGTGTAAAGGGACTTTGTGTTTTTCCATTTAAAAGGGTCATTTACAAGAACATTATTCTCTTTTTCTTTTATGTTTTTTCCCCCATATCAACATAGTTTCAGAAATAGATACTGTCCTGTTTCTGCAGATGTTGAGTTGCTGTCTTCCACTTCTTATTGTCTCATAAATGAGATTTGTCTATGGATTTTGTGTGCATGTTAGGAAGGGAAGCAAAAATTTACCCTAAAGCTGCATTGGTTCAGATAGTAAGTTCTGTCTCTCTAATGAAACCACTAAAACACATTTGTAAAGAGATGGCCTTGTTTAGTATGTAATCCCAGAAGGATCCCTGCCCAACTCTCTTGCTGAGAGAAGAATCTAGGTAGGCCTTGTTGAAGTCTAGGGTTCTAAAAGCAGCTTTTTCAAGTATGTTCAGACAAGATATAGTGATGAACTTGGATGAAAAGAACTATCATATAAACATACTCTAGGGACCAGATGGTGAGAAGTGCTTTCAGTGAAGGTAAAGCGTAGTCAGACTACAGTCAATGAGAAAGTTCTCCAATAGATCTGTGGGTACTGATTTGATTCATGAAGAAGGATGTGAAAACACCCATGCACCTATGACTGTACCACACTGAAACAAACTGCAAATTATGGAGTAATTAGTGTGAATTCAGAACAATAATCCTGTCAGATTCTTCAACAATGTTCGGGTAAAGGAGCAATCAGGTAAGGCACCCTGTGAGCTGATAGGCCACACAAGTTAAAGAGATTTTATGAACCCCTGATTTATAGACCTAATGTTTCCCGGATATTAATTAGTTCATATATTTTAATGCATATTTATGTAGAACCTAAGTCTATACATTTTAAGATATGGATTCCATTATTGACTCAGAATTCTTCCATGTCTTAGATCATTAAAATATCCCCCTCATTTAGCACCTGCGATTGTAGTAATTATTTTAGGACACTTTTATGATGGGCAATGTAGCAACATGTTGCGTGTGATTCCTATACAGCTATTAACTTGCTTTGTTGTTTTATGAGTTTGGCTATTAATCTAACTATGGTCAGCAATAAGAATAATTGGCAGAGAAAGTGAACACATTTCCAATAACCAATATTTCTACTTATAGATACTTCAAAACTAACTAAAATAAGCAACACAGCTTTATTTTTAAAAAGTGATTGGCATTATCACTTAGTTTTTATACTATTTCATTTAAATATTGGCAGCCATCATTTTTATTCTGTTTCCATATCCAGCTATTAGCGAAAACCCATAGGACTTTTCCTTCTTTTTGACCTCGTGTTAAATATCTTTGTCGGTGAATGCAGAATGCAAGTCAGACATACAATGTCATGTCAGAATGATTTGACAGCAGTGATCTCACGAGGACAGGCTTTCTGAATGTGTGTTTGTTTCAGGCTGGCGTAGAGGGAAGGGAACTCACGCTCATCGAATACCTACGCGTATTAGACCATTTACTTTTTACACAAGCTCCTTGATATGACCTTTCAATTTCATAGATAATATTTAGAACCAGGGAACATTACTGTAAAAAGAGTGAGTTTGCCACAGGTTCTTATAGGATTTATATTATAGGGACCAAGTTCAAAATAAGGAAGATAGAATGGACATGCCTGGCATGGGAAAGATCAGGCAAGCACTCACTTCCTGCCTGACGTCAGCAGTGAGTTCTCAGAAATAGTGTACTTACTAGGTATATAATACTGCAATTAATGTTCCTTCCTCGCATGATCTCAGAAAAAGGTGAGAGATTGCTTATTCTTCTCAAGTAGGTAAAAGAATCTCAGTAGAGTCACACACATAAACTAAGTTTTAACTTGTGCATTTAATTTGATTCCCAGGAAATTTATCTTTTGATGATATTTTTATTTTTAAAATTATAAAATGACTAGCATTTTTTATTTTTCAGTTTCTTCTTATTGTCTTGTCCCAAATCTCACTAGTTAAATTACCAGTATTTAAACAAAATACTGAAAAACAAAAACAGAGGCTAATTGTTCAAAAATCACAGAGGACTTTTTTGTTTGCTTTATTTCATATGATTGCATTGCCCAGGCTAGATTTTAACTGCTGGGCTCAAGCAATCCTTGTGCCTCATTCTGAGTCACCAGGATTCCAGCCATACACCACCATGTCTGCTTTCATGCTTAGATGAAAATCTGTGTAGATGTTTTGTCTGACACTCATAACTGCATACATCTACTAGGGTGAGCACAGGAAGGGCCATTTACTTAGTTTCCAATTTGCATCATTGGGCCATGTTAAGATTTAAATGTTAATGTACTAAAGCCAATTTGAAGTATCCTAAAATAAAAACAGAGACAGGGGAAGAGAGAAATTATAATACATTTTAGTACTGGAGTCAAGATATGAATGAGGTGAGAAATTTGAAATCTCCTAGGAAGAACCAGGGCAAGTCTGAATCAAGTAGTTTCCTTTTAAATGGCTTCTTGTAGGAGTGGTAGGGCTTTGTCTGGAGACCCCATGAAAGCCAGCAGGCCATTCTACGTTGAGGCATGGTGTCTGTAGAGGTATGTCTTTACAGAGAGATCCGGTATGTTTAGAAACTGGAAGCGCACCATGGTTGCTGCAAATTAGGTAAAGGAACAGAAAAGGGCAAGGCCGAAAAGCACAACAGAGTTTGTTGGCCATTTTCTTATATGAACTAGGAAAATGTTTAATTTCTACTTTTTGGTAGGAGTGTATTTTTATTTTGTTAGTGTTTATTTTTTAATGTAAGTTCTTGTTATATAGCCCAGGCTGGCCAAGAATTTTTGATCTGCTTGCCTCAGCCTCTGGTATGCAAGGATTTCTGGTATGTACTGCCTTTGCTAGCCTAGGACATGCATTTTTTTTTTTTTTTTTTTTTTTTTTTTTTAGAAATTTACCAGTTTTATTACATCTTTATGATATATGCCTCTTAGTGCCATTACTGAAGTAGCTCATTAAAATAAAGAAGTGGTGCAGAGAGGAGTAGAGTATGAAAGAAAAACTGATGGTCAGTTTTCCTTCAGTTATTTTTATCGTTAATTTTTGCCATCAATTCACTTTATAGACAACTTGTAGGTAAGTCAGAGTCTAAATTCTAAAATGTACAGACAGTGGGTTTTAGCATAGTACGTAGGAGTCATAATTTTTATTGCTGTCATAAAGAAAACATGTATACAGAAAATATAAGAATGTATATTATCTTGGTGGCTTACTTTCCTTTCTGAGAGCTACATGTAACTTACATATCTAAGGCTTTCCTCTAGATACAGGTTTTCATTTTATAGGGAGACCAGCCTTTCCAGCCCTCATTATTTTATTTTCCTCAGAGAGACACTTCAGAAATTCCCAGCCTCACTTCAGTGATGCCACAGTCCTGTTGACTTGAGATGATTTGGGCAGGTCACTGCCAGAACACAGAGAATAGGATGTGTTCTAAAGTCAGAAAGTTTTCCACCAAGTCACAGCAGTGGAGAAAATTGTCATAGAAACAACTAATTAATCTCTGCTCCTTTACAGCTGCTTAATGCAATGCATAACTAAAAGTCCTGTTAAATTAATTAATGATTTCAATTATGAACTTTTCTTCAAAATGTTATGATTCGTATCAGGCTGATAATGCAGTGACCTGGGAGTGTGAAATCTGTGTTAGGAAGAGAGTCGCCAGTTAATTGATTCACAAATTATTTAAAGTTTGTTGCACCCAAGGGAGTGCTCTGTTTCACGACAGCCGTTTCTTAAAGTGCACAAACTCTTTTTTTTTTTCCACCTTAAGAATGTCTTGGGTGATTAAGGCTGATAAAATGCCAGAACATTTCTAAACCCTAGGAATCAGAACTCATAGATGAGTGTGTAAAAGCCCCCCAAATCTTAGGGTTCTCTCCTGAGGCAGTTTGTCCTGGCCCTAGCCTTAATCTGCAGGAGTTTTCTAAGCATCACCCTTTTAATTTTTGGAACTGCTAAGTGTTGAATGTATTTCACATTGAAAGACAATGTAAGTATGCATCCTCTAAAAGCCTTAAGTGGGCAATAACACAACATGAATTGTTTTGATAATTGCTGTCTGAAGCATTTGAGCTCCTAGGGAGTCTACAACGCCAGCCAGCCTTAAATTGTGGAGAGAGTGCTGCCTTGCCAATGCAGTCAGTTTTTAGAAGACACCTTGAGGCTTTTAAAAAATAGCATATAAGAACAAATTAAAAGCACTGTAAACACTTGCTTCCAGTCTGGTTATTTCACCCATAACTTAAATAACAAATAAAAGTATACATATGTACAAGCAGAAGAGGAGAATCAATACCATCAATATTTTATAATACATTTATTAAAGTTTTATTATGTTTTTATGCCAGCTTGGGCTGATCTATGAGTGGATAAGCAGGCCTTAGGAGAGAATCCTTAGAGGGCCCAGGACTGACTAAGTCTAGAGTGAGATTCTTGAGCAGGCATCTCGGTGGTTGGAAGGTCCCTGGACGAGAAAGTAGCAGCTTTATGAACAGTAGGCATGGACTAGCTCTTGTTCCACTAACAGAAGTCCTGTGACTTCTGGTGGGCTGAATGATACCCTTCTCAGTTTTGAACTTGATAAGAAGTATGGAAAAGATAGTTTTTATTTCTCTTGAAAACCAAGTTTTCCTCTGGAGAAATCTTCCTTCCAGCGCTTAGTAGTAGATATATTTATAGGATGGAGCAAGAAGCGTGTTCTGACCGACGCTCATAGCATCCTCTTGTCCCAGTGACTCTTCAGTTCCTTCATTTTCTTGACCTCAGAAAATTGCCCAAAGAGAAGACAAATAGAGAAAGAGTGTTACAAACAATAAGTTTATCTTTGTTGAACTTGCTACAGGGCAAAAAAAGGAAATGGACTTGAAAGGGAGTAAATACCTACTAATTTTCACACTGTAGGAAATGCGCTATTTAGACCCTGACTGACTGCTTCTGTTTTCTAGAATCAGGGAGCCTATAATCTCAGCACCATTAACAAGTGCTGTCATTCAGAGACACAGTGTCTGGCTGATTTAAATAAAATGAAATGAAGATAGTTGTTTCTGGTCCCTTGGCTTCACTCATTGCCATAAACATATGCTCCGCGTCCCGCTTCTTTCCATCTTATTTATGACTTTAATTTGTTGTGTGGGCTGCGCTAGAAATTAAATTTAATATAATTCTCTAAGGGACCCTGTCATATAATAACATGGTAATTTCTGTGTATCCTTTTGAAAAATGAGGAAATTAATTCTTCCTGACATGTTCTAATTATTCCAGTGTGAACGGCAAATCCGTTTTTCCTAGCCCCTGAAGTGTTATAGGCAAATGGCTGGTGTTCAAAGCCGAAGTGCTAACGCTGACCAGCAGTGCGTTTAATTTGAAACATGAGCAGACACCTTTCAACACACCTTTGTAATATTGGAGTACTTTACAGGAATTAATTCACTACTTATTTGGCAGCTTAGCCTTGGGGTTATGTTTTTTATCCATCAGTACTGTAGCCATGTTAGCATAGTGTCTCCCATCCCTTTATCACTGCAGCTCTGCCTAGAACTTACCGTGAGCACAAGGGTAGCTCAGCTGTGGGAATGAAGGAATCCCCAGTCCCTTCAGAGATACCAGTTGTGTGCCAAATCGTGTTTGCACTTTACAGAGAGGTGCAGCAAGGTCTCAGTGCTAAGCTTAATTACAGTCTGTGGTTAGCAGCTTTAAACGGAAACCACAAGGTGTAGGAGTTAGCAGGACAGCCTTGCTGTGGAGAGATACTGTTGCCCTACTGTAAATTTCAGTTGTAAAAAACCAGAGTTATACATGAGTAATGATATCATGAATAGTTTATTCTAAAATTTGTGGATTAGGCATCTCAAGTTCTCATCCCTGCCACAAAGGAAGCAAGGGTATCTTGGAAAATAAGGAACAAAAGGCATTTTTGTTGCTGTTGACAGAGTGGACAGTCTTCAGCTGGAATAATTGGAAGTACTATGCAGTGTTCTTTACAGGACTTTCTTTATCTGTGCTCTTCTTTGTAAACTGGCTGCTAGGTTCCTTTGTTTTAGTGAGTAGCTGATAAATGCTATCACATTCGGCCATTTATTGTTATCATTAACAAGAAAAATGAATGCATGAGATACTACTTAAAACAGAAGCTAGAAATACAATTAAACTTAAAGAAAAGAAGCAGAATTGTGTCTGGAGTGTTGTAGAAAGGCTATTTGTTTTTGTACCTCCTGGAGCATTTCCTCTAAATTTTAACTTAGGAGAATTGGGGATGGGAGTACAATTATCCTGAAAAATAGCATTAGTATTGCCAATACTTTTTTTTTTTGCTGACCATTCAGTTGGTAGATTCTTAGTTTGATTCTCCCCATCCATCTCTGGAGGTGACTGTCAGGCTTGGGTTCTTTAAGCTTTCCCTGCTCAGCTGATGGAAGAAATGGGCTCCTGTTGACTGAAGACCTGGTGAACAGACACTGTTCTCATCCAGCTCACACTCCTCTGCACAGACCCGCCCCTCCCTCAGCACAAGCTGCAGACCTGCTGAAACTTCCCTTCCTCATCAGGGACTTCTCTTGTGCCTTAGAAAAGGAAGGGGCTCCTTCACCCCTTGGCCCTTCCTTTTCTTCTTTTGTCATCCATTGAAACTGAAGATAATTAGCACTCAAGGCCTATCACAAGTCCTGGTTGGAGTCTAATGCACCACTTCTGTGAGTTTTAAAAACCCGAGGGTTGCCCTCTTCCTAACAGAGGATCTGCCACAAGTTCCCAACTTTGGCACAGTAAGCTTGTC